>JAIPRL010003573.1:0-39212 GCA_025469235.1 Pemphigus obesinymphae
CGGGTACGGGTTTAAAAAACGTGTTTCACTTTTTCCGGGTTACGGGTTTCGGCTTTAACACGGTTTTAATATTTTGCGGGTTACACGGGTTCTCACCCCGGGTTCAAACCCGTTTTGACTCCCTGATTATTATTATACGTGTGTAGACGATAATATACCTATATTTTTTTTTTTTTATCCCACAATATCTGTCCCCGTGACCTCGGGCCTGCTCTCGACGTCAATTTTTTTCGTTCTAAAATAATGTAACAAAAATTGCTTATATATATTATACGAGTGCATAAGAATCACCGACTGCTCACCATTCGTATATTGTTTTGATTTGTTCGGCTATTTGTTCAGGCGAGAAACCCGAAATAATAGGGCTTTTGTACTTTGACGGTTTTCGTCTTATTGTATTATCATCTCAATACGTACAATGTCTGTATAATATAGACATGTCCGACATTTCAGTGATAATAATTATTATAATAATTGTGGATTTTTAGTAAAGTTTATGCACCAAAAATATTTTCGTAAAATCATTCGATAGGTCTTTAATTCGGTGTGTTAAAGATAATTGAGTTGAATTCAATTTACGATCAATCAGTTTTTATCTAGATACAATATATTAGAGATATAACATTTTATTTGTGAATATTGTATTGGTAATTTATATAGGTGATATATAAAATGTGCAAGTTTTTCAAACTCGAAATTTGAAATCAACAGAGAAAAAAATACAATCGAAAAGACGTGTTTTTCAAATAAATTTGACTATAAACAATCGTCTGTTCGTTATTATCAATGTAAACCTTTCAATTTCAAATGCGACGAGTATTCGCGATGATATTTTATTACGATAAGAATTACACTCAATATAAGACGTACAATTTTTTTCCACGACAACTCTTCTTCGAGTACGTGTTTTTCCCGGCACTTGATAGGTTTTTAACGACTCGATTATATCTAAAATAATACAATATAATAGGTATAGATTGTCGTACGAAAATTTTCCCACGTATTGTCCACCTTACAGTATGCGTTATACATTCACTCGGTGCTTAATGAAAATCATATATACCCACATAATACTCATATATTATTATACGCCAAGTACAAACGAGTTTTTTACGGTGAATATTTGTAAATGGTACCTATATGGTTGTGATAATACGATAATATGTACGTAACGTGAAACTTAATGACAAATTTACTCTTGGGAAAATAACAGTAAAATGAAAAAAATTTGATTTTAAGTATCGCTTTATAATTATCTGCTATATTTTATAGGAAAGTTTGTTATATTATACATGATTGAACAAATGTCCTATAGAGATTGTTTGACTGATAATCGATTGTTATATATATATTATATCCCTCAATCGAATTTATTCACAATCATATAAGTTATAATGTAAATGAAATCATAATTATTTATATTGGCAATCTAGATTTTAATTGAAAAAAATCAATGAGAATGTTTAGAGGACTGAACAAATAAAAATTATACTAAACCCTGCAAACGTCTTGCTTGGGTAAACGAAAAGAAATAGCTAACTGCGTTAGCAACGATGAGAGATCAGAGATTATGTGATTAAATTTAACCAAAATCTCACATCAATAATTATGTCAATTATTATAATGTATATATATTTATTATATATTATAATATGAATCGAGCTACTATGATTTAGTTAAAGTCAGTCGTCATAACTAAGGGTTAATCGTTTTAAAAATCTGTCCAGATATAGACGGAGGAAGTTGGTCCATCGTTCATTTGATTCTCGGACAGGATAGCGTATTATTATTATTTTAGATTCAAACATAAAATAAATCATTACTTTCTAAAAACGACTCTAAGTGAACTTCGATATAATAATATTCACTATAATTTTTAAAAAAAGTTAACTTTGACCATTAAATAGCCAATTAAAAAAGTCTAAAACTATTTATTTGTTATTTTTTTTATATTTTCCCATTTGTAACCATTTTTCGTTATAATCTGTAGTTTTCCGTTACGCTTAAGAAAACTACTAAAAAAAAAAAAAAAATCAAAATTTTACATCTTAGTTCGTAAAGTATCAACTAGAACGAATATACCATCCAAAACTTGAAACTTTACTCCAAAACTCCTACTCGACCCCTTCTACCCGACAAAGTGTATACGTACAAAAATAAAAACACCACATATTGTAAAACCAATATTCATTCGCTACGGTCAGAATCTAATATAAAATAATGATGAAATTTCGAATAATTTACATAACGAGAATAAAAAATAATATGACATGAAACTTATGCTGCAATATCATATTGAGCTTTTTGACGAGTCTATAGATAGATACCGGGGAATCATTATCGAGTCCAGTACCACGGTGAAATACAATGCATTATCCACGTTTATACATTTTTTACATTTGTTATGTTTTGGTCTTGAAAAACCATCCAATAACGTGTTTTTTTTTTTTTTTTTTTTTTTTTTTTTTTGTTAGGAAGTCGGATGATAATTTATTCCCAGATTTTCATTTTAATTGAACGAAAATCAATTGAATATTGAAATTTTTGAAATCGTAAATATAATTGTGTTCATTAGCAACAAGTACGTAGGCACCTAGATATAGAAATATATATAATATTATATTGCAAAATAGTAGGATTTATACGGATTATGGAAGTGCAACATAAAATGGTTATTTTTCTTGTACGTATATATATATATTATATATTATATTATGGGTACCTACCTATACTTATATCGTGTTTGTTCCGTGCATTAAACGAGCGTGTCCAATTCAATTTTTATTACCACCGACATAATATAGTGTATATTATAATATTATAAACTGTAAAACAACGGTTTATTTTTTACGGTTAACCGTGAGTTGGTATAATATACTTATAATATGCATAAAATCATATCGTTTTGAATCGATATAATACGAACCGAATCGGAATATGAAAACGAACTATACCTACCTACTTGTTTTTTTACGATTCGAGCACGCGCGTATCACATATCGAACGAGAATATTTAATTGAGTACCTAACCAACCTAATACTTATATATAGTTATATATTATGGTATAAAAAAAAAAAAAAAAACGCTCGAATACATTTATGATAATTAATTTTATTGTATTGATAATTTTACGGAACATGTATACGACCGTTATGAAAACGGTTTTATAATTACTAGTGCACGTATAATTAGGGATGGGTCGGTTCCGGTTCTCGGTTCTTCGGTTCCGGTTCTCGGTTCCATTCTTTGGAACCCGTAGGAACCGATCATTTTCGGTTCTAGCATATTATTATGTCTGTTAATCGATACCGGTTCTTGCGTTTTTTTTTTTTTTTTTTTTGTTTGTGCTCACACTGTTTTGGATCATTTGTTTCTTTTAGTCAATATCAGTTTTTATTAAAGGACGAATTAATACTGTGAGAACTGCCGATAACAAGTGCGCGCGGTGGAAGTAGTTTTCGCACGACTTGCATGCCGCTATTGTTTGAGTGTTTTTTATTTCTGCAACGTGCGTGATGTTAATTTTAATTTTTCATTATAAAATTAATCGATTTAAAATGAGTACAATGAATGACAAGAAAAAACAAAGTGATACTTGGGAACACAATGTTATGAATGCGAATAACGAATATTTTACCAATATTGTAAACACAAAATATCAAGAGGAAAATCAATGTCAACTTCAAATTAAAAAAAAAAAAAAAAAAAACATTAATTACAATACTCTATTCAAATTTTTTGACCTCAAAAAGACAATTTAAATACCAATACTGAGAACTTTGATTATATGCGTCACCAGGAACTATTTTTTTCTAAAAGACTTTTCAACATCAGGGTTAATTGTTGACAAAAAGAGAAACAGACTTAATCCAATCAAGGTAAGGATGTTTGTGCGTTTCTGAACAAAAATTTTATGGTATATAAAATAAATATTATTTATTATATTATAATAAGTTAATTTTAATATTATAATAAATAAACTTATGAACAGTCGGTAATTGCTAATTTTCTTAATTTGTATTTTTATTCCTATTCTAAACATATTCCATAATATATATATAAGTATTTTTTTTTCTTTATTTTATTGATTTACATATTCACAATGTTAAACAGAAGAACCGGTATCCGTACCGGTATCGAGAACCAAAAGAAGAATTTTTGAAACCGGATAAAAACCGGTACCGATTGTTTTTCAAGAACCATTATTTTTCATTGCATATAATAGATTAAAATTAAATAACTGTTCATTGCATTAAACATTTAAACCTCGTTATATTTAACCGTATATTAGATTAATATATATATACCTTGTAATTCTAATTTTCGATCCTCTTCAAAAGTATAGGTGCATATACCTATATAATTAGGTATGTGTACAAGATGAAATGATAACTAGTATTCGGTCAAAAAATCAAAAGGATATAAAATCTAAAACCAAAAAATTTCATTTAAAAATAATGTTTTTTTTTTTTCAAAATTATATTAAGAAATAATCTAATTATTAAAGTGTGGTCACGTTTATACATCTTTGTAAACTGAACATTCAATCGATTATTGATCAATATTTAAATATTACCTATAGCATATCGGTGTTTATGTATTTATTAGTTACAGTATTCCAAATCAATATATGACTTTTCAAAGAATATTATATCTAATTTGTTTTTATATAACTTGGACATTTTCATTGTATATTATTCAAAGATGCAGTCAAGTAAATGAAAAAGGTGAAATAAAACTAGTTAAGATGAATTCATCTAAATTTTTCGTTTAAAGCTAATATAGTTTACAAAAATTTATTTAAATTCGTTAGGTTTAAAGTTAAAATTAATAAAAAATATTAATTCTATCCGTTTAAATCTGTTTAGAAAAAAAATCATTTTATTTTCTAGAAAATAAACTTTATTATTCGTAATTACATTTAAAAATGTATATAATATACCTATAATCTATATACAATATACCTATACACATATATAAGTACTGTTATTAGTTATTACTAGGTATATTATGAAGGATGTTTTATAACACCATCCACATATATTAAAATAAAAACTAGTATAATAAAGACGAATTTCGATTATTATATTTGGACTTTGGTTAAAATTTGTATATTTAATGGCGAATAATATTCAAGGGCATAGAATACTATTTGCTCTCTGTATTAACTTAAACGGATAATTATAAAAATTAATTTTAAAAATATAAGTTTACAAAATTACATTCTTATTTATAAAGTATAGAGGATTTTTAAGTTGGTTCGTTAAATATTAATAGAAAAATACTTAATTAGTCAATGCTCACCGTTATTTTTGTATATTTACTTAATTTAATAAATTACAAAAAATAATTTTAATAGATTTACCCAGTTTTCATATATGTACAATGTGCAGTGTTCGTAAATTAATTAGCATTTTGATATAAATAAAAACAAGAACAATATTTTTAACGTCTTTATTTTTATATGATAGTCTGAACCTTAATCTACTTTTCAACATTATGTCAATCTATAATAAGGCACATACAATATCGTTTGACAATCTGAATTTCATTCTTATAGAAACCTGCCACCATTTTTACAAATTTCCAAAAATTGTTGGATCCCGTCACCGTGATGACCTGGTGCAGACAGTTGATAAAAAAAATTTAGATAAAACAGTCGCTGTACGATTTCACCATTATCTAATAAGTGTCCTCAAATTTCATGAACTTTATGACAGAATGCTTACATTACTGATGGAAGTTGTGCTCCCGCTACGTGGCAAATTCCCAAACATTGTTGGAACCCAGTGCAAACAATACTTCCGATAATGTAAGCGTTATGTCACAATGTCCTACAAGCCACTTCTTGAAACTTAAGAAAACTCATTAGATAATGATGAAATCGTGTAGCCTCTGTTTTCTCGAAATGTTTCATCAACTGTCTGCACCAGGTCATGGTGCGGTGACGGGTTCCAAAAATTTTTGATAAATTTACAAAAATTTCGTCAGGTTTCTATAATGAGGATGAAATTTAGATTGTTAAACGATATTGTATGTACCTTAATACAGGTTGAAATTATTTTGAAAAGTAGATCGAGGTCCAGACGTTTATGTAAAAAATGAAGGTGTTATAAATATTGTCCTTGATTTTTTTTATATTAAAACGGTACTTACTTTACAAACCCTATATACGTAAACCTACTATTATATTCTGTATAAATATGAATAATGCGTATATATTTTAAAATATACATAAAAGTGGATGGGGCCGAATGTGTAAGTGTTTCTCGAATTTTAATTCGAAATTTAACATTAACGTTTTCGGCAAACAACCATATTATACGCGTCTTTTTCAAACCTTACCCTCCGGTAAGAATTAAAAGGCACAAAACCGAGTTAAGGTTTAGGAGATGATAATATATATTATACGTGGTAAGTAATACGCGCGTAATACACAAAGTATTCATGACAGTTTTTGGGGGGTAGATGACTCTATACAATATATATATATATACACACACGTATAAGGGATGTTTCTCAGCGAAATATGTTCAAAAGTTTAAACTTCCGTTTATGACTTTCCGTCAAGACGACACAGCTAGTGGCTTTCTGTGCATTTTCATTGTTTGCATGCTTGGCCGTACACACAAACACATGCGTGCGCATAATATATATTATTATATACTCGCAAACTGCAATCGTGTACTGCAAATATATATAGAGATTTCGTAACGTTTCATTATGACTAATGTAATCATAATATTAAGGACATAGAAAAAAAACATTACCTTTTTTGGCCGATAAAAGAGAAAACAATATGATTTTCCGCACTTAATACCTAATTAACGAATATAAATTCTAACTTTGATATTGATATTTTTATTGAAATGAATCTTCATTTAAAATTTAGTACCTATCTATTAATTTTGTTTCAATAGGATAAGCGAACAATTTTTTATAAACGTTTACACTTTTAAAACGCTCTCTTGTGCAATTTAAAAACACAAAATGAGCCATTTGACTAGGACTTTACACCTATATTATGTGATAAGTCCTATAACCTAACGTATTTCAATTTTAATTTCTATCTACTTGTTATTAGATTATTTTTAGTATACATCTTACGTATAAATGTGTAACTAGTTTTTTGGTAATGTTTAAAATAAAATCATTATTAATACATTTTGAATTTTCATGTATTTTATAATTCTTATACAGTCTAACATTTACATTACACGCCATGATTTATTTTTTAAATATATTAATTTATTGTAATCTCTAAATTATGTAAAATTTTCTTCATAAATAAGAACTATTCAGTTAAAATAGTTATTCGGAAATAAATTAAATAGAGTATACTTAGTGATATTTCTAAATCAGAAGCATACAAAGACAAATAAAAACATTACCCATTGTTAATATATTCTTGTTTATTCACTTAATATTAAATCGCTCACTTGCTCATAATTTATTGGTCTATTCCAACAGAAAAGCGTCTTCATCATCAATAATTAATTATTGTTACATCATCAGAAAACTGTCTCCTTGTTTATCACTGTAACCTTTGCTTTATACTTACCTTTAAGGTTACAACCGGTATTTAACTTTTAATAGACTTAAAAAGTTAGTTTTCAGTATGAACCTCTTATACCGGCATATAAAAAAACCGGTATTCCGAATATTTCGATCTGATCGCGAGATCGATAATTGACGATAAACGATTTTACCATTTTTGTAAAATTGGTTATCTGTCCATAAATCTTGTTATCTTTTATCATAAAATAAAAATTGTACATTTTTTTCAATAAACTAAGATGTATCTAAAGTCGCGTTCCCATGACGACCGTAGATAACAAATATTCAATGTTCGCAGCTGGTACTCGTGCATCATAGGACCGGTATAATCGTTCTCATAGTATTCGATATTTAATTTTGTATCTTCCCGTGGATTGACGATAAAGTGACATAAGTCAAAGAGATTGTTACTAGCATATAATATGTTAACAATATGAGTATTCACGAGGCTATTTATTTAGCTATAAAGTATAAATATTAAATATATTATAAATATATTGCGTATTGTAAAATTATAATAATATTTATTTTTCTTTGGTGTTGGTACTCTTAGGCCAGTATATCTTAAATGAAAAGTTGACAACCCTAAAGAAGGACAATTCTTGTACAGCTCAATGAATTCCTCTAGAAATTTACGAGAACATTGTCACAGGTCTAATATGTTTGCACAAAACACAAAAATAATTAATTAAATAAAAAAGAAAAAGAAAACCACTCAAATCAAATTATATCGTCAAGTGAAAAATATTATTTTATAAAAAAAACCTGAAAAAATGTATTTAAATTTAAATAAATAAAATATAGATATAGATCAAAACAAAAACAATTCCGTCAGCAGAGTCATCTGGTAGACGTTGGAACTTTAACCAGTGTGTTCACAAGGTTGAAAATATGAAGAAAACCAAGCCAAAATGGACGAAAAGTTGTACAATCTTTTTTTCATTATTTACAGTTAAAAATGGACTGAGTATGCTAAAAAAAACCTATGTTTACATGTTACGACTATCATTCATATTCTCGAAAAATGAAACCGCGTCCAATTTGATAGGACAAGACGTAAGATTTGCTATATACACGTGTGATCCGTTTTACTTGATGCGATTTGTCGTTTCAATAAAATGTAGAATAACGTGTAACTCTCCTTTAATATGTATATGGTTTTTTCACTTCTTAAAATGACAAATTTTGTTCACAAGTTCACAATGTTTTATCTTTCTCACTATATTTACTTAATCATTTTTGGTTAATCAAATACATTAATTATTTATTATTTTATTTGCAGTTTTAAATTATATTTATAGTTATCTGTCTTCTGTAGTATCAACTATCAATAGGGCAAACATTTTCCGATAATAATCATGAATCATATGAATAATCATAGATATATTAGGATGTCTCTACCATTTAAAATATTATCAGGGGTTAAAATGAGGAGACACAAGGTGACTAAGTTTCCTAACCGTTGGTGTTGGTTAAAAAGCGTCCTCTTTAACAATTTCTAAGTAACGTAAACCGGAACGCTCAAATTATAACCAAATATTAATCAACGTAATTCAGAAACTAATTTTATTATCATTATGTTTATTAAATTTTTATTTTTGCTATTGTTATTTAATATTAAAGCAAACAAGTGCACAAGAAATTTATACTTACGTTCTTCCCAATATATATATATATATAATCTTACCTTATTATATATTAATAGTTATACTCATTGTATTTTAAAATACAATATATTATATATATTGTATACTTTGTAATCATATATTTTGTATACTAAGATAATATCAATATAATATAATATTATGAATAATGTATATTTTTTATGTATGTATGTATGTTGAATTTTTATGAATTTCCGTTATTTAATGTTCAAGAAAACATAATAGTTTATACTAAAGAAAATACACTTTATGTTCCTATTTAGGTACTTTATTATTATTGTTTTATTTTAAAATAGCCCTTTATTAAATACCTAACGTAGAAATGTAAAATTGAACTTCATATACACATAATACATATATATACATTATGATGTATAATGTAAATAATAAATATGATGCATCCAGACTGCATCTCGAGAAAAAATATAAATTGTCCAATATTCCTCATCTTCCCGGGTACCCAGACAAGATTTTGTTTTGATGCTCGGGCACCCGGACATGTGGGAATGGCTACCACGCCGATCCATTCGTTTTGGGAGGCAATAAACATTATTTTCAACAAAGCAGTAGACTGTAGGATGACCACTTTGAAAATTTAAAAATGGAATAAAAAAAAAAACATTACTTGCATAAGCTTCTCCAAAAATCTAAAAAAAAAGGTCTTTTAACATATTATAAAAAAAAAAACTGGTTATAAAGAGTGCCGTTTGAAGTTCATCAGTACAACGGGACGCAATACTCAAAAATGAGACGTATTGTCACTCTATAGTTAAGTAATCAATAATTAAAACACTTTTAAAAGCATAAGTTATATAAAATGTGATAACAAAACATAATGTTTAAAAAATCTTATATACATATTAAGAATTTCCCACTAACATCAATGTACCTACAGGAATTTATTAAATGTATACCAGGCAAAAATAATAAAATGGTATATATAATATAATATTATAATTTATAATATAGACCGATAACCATTGTTATTAAAACCTTTTTATCAATAAAAATAAAAATAAGTGATAATATACATTAGGGGGCGTTCAAGTTTACGTAAGCGCTTAAGGGGAGAGGGTCTGTCGTGCGCTTAAATTTGCTGACAAAGGGGGTTGGGTGGTTAGAACCATACTGACGTCAGCAAAATAAAATTCAGAATTTTTATTTTTATTTTTGTTTAATAGAAGGGGGTCGTTGGACATATGCTGATAACATAAAGTAGGGGGTAGGACATTTTGTAACAATAACTGATAAAGGGAAGGAGAGGGTCTAAAAAGGCCAAAAATATGCTGACGTATAATATGAAATCGGTACTAAATTAATTATTATATTGAACATTTTTTTTTTTTTTATAGATAACTTTAAATTATTTATTTCAAAATATTCAAAATAATGATGTATTTTATATTAATATTTTAATTGTGACACCAGAGTGGAATCCGTATAGGGCCTGGGCCTTAACCCGAACCTGTAAGTGCTGTTTCAAACCAATATATGAACCAAATTGAACATTATTTTCTATATTTAAAAAAATAAATAACATTTTGACGATTGAAACGCACTCGGACATTTTTCCGTGATGCGTATATTCGATCATTTATTGAACACGATAAATATATAAACGCAAAATTTGTTAAAATATATTATTCGTTTTGTTTTTTTTTTTTTTTTCATATCGCATACAAATCCGAACCCTAATCATTATTATGATATTATAATAATATACCAATAATAAACCAATAAAATCATGTGCACGGGTATGTTCCATAATTTGTTTAATCACGCATTTACGAACCCATCATATACCACCTATATATGTAAAAGTCACTATATTGGTATAATAGTTACAATATAATTTAGTATTTATCGAGTCGTTTACGTGTACATTGAACGTATATGTAGGCATAAATACTATATCTCTAAATAATAATCCAATACGTGGCCAATTATAGATCTATACCTATACGGCTATGTACACACGAGGCACTATATTATATTATATTGTTTAGTAGATATAATATGTTTGTAAAATCTCATTACGCACGATGTTTACGGATCTTTCCGGATTCACGAATTCAATTACTTCAGATATATTATGGTTTTGTGAGCAAAATGAAAAAATAATAATATCGTATACTTAATATTATTATTATTATTATTATTATTATTATCATTATCAATCGTATACAAAAAATAGAAAATTATAGGTAGGTATACGTTACGGTTACGCGATACCTAACGACAGTTTTGCGAATAATTGAGTTATCGTTTCGCGTATAATAAGATCCGACCGGGTCGTTTCGACATCTCAAATTATAATAATAGGTAAGACTATATATATTGTACACTATCCATATAGGTACATTATTAGGTATGTACGTCAATATGAAAGATCATCCGGTCATACTGTGGTCGGCACGTATAATCTATCATAATGATAATAATAATAATAATAATAATAAATAATATTATGTAGGTATATATACAAAAATGTCCGGTGCGATAACCGGCCAACTCGATTTTTCGTCATTTCTCGGGAGACAAAAAAAAAAAAATAATGTTTTTATCTAACGTTTTAAATTATTTAGATGCATATAGTTAATCGCATGGAATTACATCTGTTTCTATAGTTACCTGTATGTATATTACACAGTAATTTAATTTCAAAAAGTATAAAGCCATGGATATATATCCAGTTTTTGTGCCCAAAAGTAAGTCGAATATTTTTTAAATTTTATTTAACTCAAAAATGCATGTTATAAAAATATATTTAAATGTTCAAAGAAATATACATAAAAAAATTGACAATACATAGTATATTATAATTGACGTTTTACAACCGGAATGAATAATAAAACATTGAATTGAGCTTTTAAATTTAACTTTAAAAAGTTTACCCTTGGAAATATCTGATTTTGCTCCAAAACATACTACGATACTTATTATTGTATGATGTATATTTTTTATTTCGTTTAGCTCAATAATATACTCCTTCAAAATTCAATATTTCATGGGGGAAACTTTCATTGTATGATTTTAATAATAGGTACCTACTTTTCCTATTATACCTATGTGTCATTTTTGTCGTGTCTTCCGGACTTTAATAGGTATATATTATATAGTATTACAGTGTATTATATTTTACTAATAGTATATTAATACGATCGTTAAGAATAGGAATTTTAACTATTTCAATATTTTATCCCTAATTATACATTGTTTATAAATACATCAGTACGCCATATAGCTTAACTATATACCTAATGAAAAAGTCGATTCATATATCACAGAAAGTTCAAGTTTTAAATTACGCCTTTTTTTTATTATTTTAACACTTGTATGAACATATAGGTAGTAGGTATATGCTATATGCATTTTATATGCATTTTAAATACTTTTTTGAATTATATTCTACATATTTTTACCAATTAAATAATATTGCCATACATTTAAATATTTAATAATGATATTATTTTAACTTTTAATTTAATTATTTAAAAAGCTGTAAAATTTAAATGTATGTATTGTGAACACGATGTAATATGAATCAAAAAGACATAGGACAACTTGTAAAATACTTTTTATTATAAATTAAAAATTATTATAAAAGTTGAAAAAAGTAATTTTTTACTGAAAACTGAAAACAGTGACTTAATTAAAATTTGTTTTTTTCTATACAAGCATACCTATATACGTATATAATATTTAAAAGTACAAATATAGTATTTAAATATTATATTTATAATATTTTAAAATTTTAAATTATACGAGTATGTTCATCCCCTAAGCTTGATTGCGTTATTATATACCTAACTATATACCTATTATAAAAGTTATAGGTTATAATATATCAGTTAAGAGGACACACATTTTTAATGAAAAACTGGCATTAGTATTTTTCATTTTTATCAACATACAAACATGTTAGAAAATACGAAATAAAAAATAAATTACAGATAATAATTAATAACCTTATCTAATGTCCTACGTAGTCTTTTTTGATATATTCATTTTGTTTAAGATTTATATTTTAAAAAATCGATTTTTTTAACAACTCATAAAAGGTGTAAAAATGGAATTAACTATACTAAATCCGCGGAGAGTTTAAGAGTGCGCAGAAACCAATTTTCGTTTTACCTCACCGCAACATCATCTATCGGCTACTCGCCACCCAAAATATCACGTGCTGGCTGCACCGATCGGTAGGTTATAGTATGTAATTTTGTCGCGGAGAGGGGATAGCCGCCCAAAGATAACGGAGCTATCCGAATTTTTGTCAGTCGAGTGCGCGAAACACTCCTATTCTCTCCGCGAACAGAGTATACCTAAAATCAGCTACGTAGGGCACTAGATAATTTTGTTGTCTATGATTTATTTTTTATTTTATCTTTCTACGATATTCTCGAGTCGATAAAAATCAAAAATGTATAAACATGTGTTTTTTTTAACAAATATCGTGATTACACGATGATGAAAATTATATTGACACAGGACTATTTTCAAATTGTGGAATTTTAATTGTTCAGAAAATATGTTTAAAATTTCCTATAGATATATGTACAGAACTCCGTGAAAACAGTGCGTCTTCTTAAGATACCTAATAATAATATATAGTGACTATAACTTTGTACTAGTGTTATGAAAATTTTGCGGAACTTGCCATGCAGCTTTATTACAGTCGTATATAGATTATATAGGCTATAACCACGTCCACGTGCGTGTAACCGGAACAGCGGTATATTATATATAGGATATCGTATATATATATTATTATCGTCATGGTCACACGTGGACGCTCGGATGATGTTGGAAATTCAAAAGTCATTAAAAAAACGCGTACTTAAGCTGTACATACACTATATACTTATATATATATATATATATATATATATATATTAGTGACGAAGACAAAGTATTAGACGTGTCGAATTTTGAACGGTTTACAATATAGTTTTATACACAATTTATGCATATATATTATCATATTGTATATAACCACCTATTATATAATATAGTGTTCTGAGAGACGCGTGCCGCCGCCATTATCAATATTATGCGTGCGTGTGCAGCAGCGTCGGAGATAATATAAAGCGAACTGGTTTCCGGCGATGACGGCGGGAGGTCCTATGACCTTTTTTTTCCTCTTTCGCCTTTCTTTGTTTATTATTATTGTTATTTTTTCGCCCCCGTCTGCAATAACGAATATAAAAAAAAAAAAAAAACCGGGGAAAAAATCCAAAAAGCCAAAAGAAATATTATTCTATATATATATATATACGTAATATAATGGATGCACTTGGAACAGGACGAGACTGCGCGCACGCGTCGGAAGGATATGGAAATTTGTATGTACATCGAAAATTTGTCGCGCACAGTCATTAATAATATTTGTCCCTTCGATAATGGGCCGTCGTCACGGGAGGGATTGCGAATTTATTGCTTTTATTAATATCATCTCCGGGTGTGTGTCACATAAAATAATATATATGGTGTGTTTATGTGTGAGATAGTGTTGGTTTGTGTGTAGGTATATATTATATATTATATACGATTTGCGAATGGCTTATTATTATACTTGTGGGTGCAGATTTTGATTACTTACCTACTTATATATATATATATATATATACGAGCCGATCAAAACCACCCGATCCGTGCACATTATTATCAATTAAATATTGTTATCAGTTATCACTATATTATCTAAATAAACATAAAATACACAAAATATAATTATTATTATTATATTATAATTATTAACGAATTTACGTGTTTTTATAAAAGTCGACCGAAAATAATTGAAATGACTCCCCTGCAGGTTGGAATTACAAAAGAGTAACCGGCTTGGTGAAAATTGTTAACATATAATATGTAAAGAAAATTAATAACAACCAATATTATCTGATATTTGTACACTCACCAAGGTTATTCTTTTGTAATTCCAACCGGGGGAGTCATTTAAATTATTTTCGGGCGATTTTTATAAAAACACGTAAATTTGTTAATAATTATAATAATAATAACAATAAGAATTATATTTTGTGTATTTTATATGTTTATTTAGATAATATAGTGATAACCGATAACAATATTTAATTGATAATAATGTGCACGGATCGAGTGGTTTTGATCCACTCGTATATATATGGCTATACAAAATTCCCTTTAAAATATGCATTTCTAATACCGACTTCTAAAGAAATGTGAAAATTCCCTCAAAAATGAAAAAAAAATTTCTCAAACTTATCAAAAACACTAAAATACAAAAAAATTAGATGCTGGATAATGCAGTAGTACAGGTATATTAATTTAAAAGCAAAGTTATATTATATCATAATATTAAATTCTAAAAATGATTCTGTACGAAGTTTGGTATTTTATTTTAATATAATATTATATTCACCGATTTAACTATAACAATTATTTCCCGTTATTAATAAATGATAAATTTCCGAATAAATTTTCTATCATAAAGCTTTTTACCAAAAATGGTCTAATTGACTCCTATTATACCGAAAGAAAAAAATGTATAAGTACATTAGTATACATTTTTTTTTTAATAAATTACTGAAAAGTGGTAGAAATGTCTTGAAAATTTTATATTATGTCAATATAGTAATATAGTAAATATTTGATGCAAATTTTAAGTCTGTCATTTTTCGTCTTCAATTTTAAATAACTATACTATATAACAACTATAATATGTAGTTGTTTAACACTGAAGATGAAAACATTGTTTTCGAAATACGTATTTGTTAAAATAAAAACAAATTATTTTGTAGAAATTGGGTTTTATTTTATATAAATAACTCTACAAGTAATTTAATACCAAAATACAAACAATAGTAACTAAATTATACATACGTCCAGACAAAATTATATTTTATTAATTTTAAATTTTAAAAATAAAAATAAAAATAGAAATAGCTTGTGACATAAACAACTAGGTTGTAGGTACCTATTATTGGAACTGATGTCTGATTTATATTAAAAATAGTTTTCAATTTTTACTAGATATTTAAAAAAAAAATAAAAATGATTAACGATCGAAAAAATAATTATATTCATATATAGGTAAATCTATAGATTTCAAGCAGCACCGTATATGCAAATTTTTATGTAAATTCGTACAATACGCGCCTAAATAAATATTACCAATCGCAATATACATGTTTTAAAAACGTGTCAATTATTAGGATTTTTAACCACAATCGAGGAACAGTTTTATCAATATTATGTACAAATTTCAGGTATTAATCTAAAATATTAATCTTAAAATATATCGTCGATATAAATATATAATATCGATAAAGAATTTTTTAAAAAAGAAACATATGGAGAGTTGTAGAAGAAGGGTTAATAGTAAAAACAGGAATGTTTTGAATTTTCCCAATTAAATAATATTTAGAAAATATCCTAAATCGATGGAAATACATTCAAGAACAATTGGTTAGTTTATAAATTTCGGGCGGTGCTGTATAATAAATAAATTTTGATGTAAAAGTTTTAATATTCGCACAGGATTCAAAAATAATTTATTAAATAAATTTCAGATCATAAACTTAAAATTGACATGTAAATATATTTTTAATTTTTAATAGGTCAATTTGTTTGGCTGACGTCAAATTATTGGGAGATAAAGCAAAGGAGAACAAGAAAAAGTTAAGTACCTATACTACCTATACTACCTATACTATATATTGATCTTTTAGATTCTGAGTGGAGTGAGGAAGATAGTTTTTTACAATAATTATATTTTTAATTATCGTTCCTTCTGTGAACAAATTTTTGATCAGAAGACTTTTTTAATCGGTTTAATCTCATTTAAAGGTAGGTAGCAAATTTCAATCAGGAATGTACAGGTAACTTTTCGAATTTTTTTGATTATTTGTATGTACCTATTGTACCTAATTAATTTTCAAATATATACTATTACTCTGGGCCGGATTTAGGGGTGGTGTCTCACCTCCCCTCCCACCCACGGAAAGTAGTCGGCGAAATTAAGTTCAGTCGCCAAAAAAAGACAGTTTATATAAATCATAATTAAATTGTTGAGTCAGCCAAATTAGAAAAAAGTCGATGTCCCTCTTTTTTGCTGTTTATTTACACGTTTTAAAAGAGTATTTATTAATTCTAGGATTAGTATTAGGTACCTATTGGCAAAAGTAGAAATCCAACACACACCCCTCTAAATATTTCTTAGCGCCGGCCCTGCTACTACTTGATACTATATATATTTATATATACTATTCATGAAAAAGAAATAACATTTATTATCTATTATATTATAACTGACGATAATTTATTAACCCAATCAATCTTCCAATTTGAACAAACGGAATATTTTCTAAAACCAAATTATTTTTATTAATTAGATATAAATTATAGGTAGGTACCTAATGATAGGTACCTACCTACTTCAAAAATATAGCTAATTACTAATAGGCATATATTATATATTTATTGACTCACTTTTGTAATATTTAAAATTTTTTTATACATGATAAAATTTACAAACATTTGCGCGTCTTGTATTTAGGTATCTACCTATATCGATTTAACGGATCTAAACGAGAATATCCGGATATATCCGATTTGGTAGGCTACTATAAATATATGACTCCTAAAGGTATCTTATATTTGTATAATAATTAGGTAATTTTTATTTAGAAAATGCTCCAAGTTTTAAAATATTACTCACATTTTTCGCACCTATACAATAAATATTTAAATAGTAAATAATATCATTCCGTATTCTAATTTAAATTTTAAAAATTTATTGAGTTAACCACAACGACTTCGTGGCGCAACGGTAGCGCGTCTGACTCCAGATCAGAAGGTTGCGTGTTCAAATCACGTCGAGGTCAATGCGTTTTTTTTTTTTTGCATTTTCGCAACATGTCCTCTCATTAGCGAAATATAAGTACCACCTATCAAAACTTGCATTTTAGATCTAAATATAAATTTAGATACTTAATACTTCCTCCTGTCATATATCCGTATAGTTACTATATATAGAAGGTACATATAGTTACCAATTTGTTGATTTGGTTACCAAGGAAATGGATTTTATTTGTTTTATAATATTTTTATAACATAAATGTTATACCTACTATAGTTTTGAAGACCATAAAGGCTACAATGATTGTTGATTCGGTTACTTCTGGTAATAGTTAATAGGATTCTATATTGCCATTATTTATACCATGGTAGGTACCTATTTTTTAAAATTATGGCTAATATGAATCTATTTTGAATTTACTTTTAACAGAAACGATTTATTTATTCTACTTTAGTAGGTATTCGTTATTCATTTTGTTTTATATACCTATACTGTTTGTAGTTTATTGTACGTTTAGAAATCGAGAATTTAACCACTTGTTTTTAAACATTTTTAAGTTTAAAGTCACGAGTCTCTTAAATATATAGTTAAAAGCTATAAAACCCGATTTTTGAAATCAGTTAGATTCGTTAGAATCGTTACAGAAATGTGTAGGTATTAATAATATAAGTAATATATAATTATATAGGTATACGAGCTGGTATTCAGTAATAGAGTTAAAAAATAATCATTTAAAATTGTCTGTTCTCTATATTAATTATTAATTTTTTATATAGTCTGGTAATTGGTAAATAATTATATTAGGTTTAGCCGTATATTTACCATTCATAAATTATTTGACGTTTGTGTAGTTATAGTAAGTCCAAAATATATAATTGAATTCTATACTTATATATATATTAGTATAATATTACAGCCCACAGGCTATACGTGTTTCACTTTGTTTAAAAAATAAATTCATAACATCAATCATCAATTTGAAAAACACCCAATAATTTCCATTTTAGGCACTTCATTTTCGATTTATGTGTGGGTACAATATAGTTCCATAGAAAATTATAAACTACGTTTAATATTACCTGTATTAAATTACATTTTTGTACATTCGATTTTAACCGGATAGGGTTTGCAATCAGTATTTATTATATTTTTAGTGGTTTTGGTTTTAAGTATATAAAACAATTTTTCGATTTGATTAAATTTCATCAATCAATTTTTTACCGATTTATTAAAACCCGAACATTTTATTATATCGGTTATACTACAGGTTAAATCTTTTTTTTCATAATTGTAGCATTCTGCAAGTACCTATGGTAATGTTTTTCGACATACGCGCCATTATATTATAAATTATTAAAATATTTTAAAAATATAGATAATTATTTTTCTAATAAAAATACAATGGTTTTTCAAACGGTTCCAAAGACGAAATATTTCAATTTCCAAAGCTCAAACAGGTTTTTAAATTTATGGTATTAGTTATATTTTAGTACCTACGTCCTACTACCTACCAGAATTTTATGTTAAACCAAAGTCGACGGTTATAAATTGTTTTTTAACTAACTGAACGAAATTAACAAGACAATATAATATATTAATTAACTCAACTTTATTTACTTTTTTCTATATTAACTATTAATTTAACGAGTTGAATAAATTATTAAAATGTTTAAATATAAGTAATCTATTTTGAACGACTTTCCCTTTGCTATAATCAAAATGTTTGAAATTTGGACGATTTATAGATATCTATATGCCAAGAACATTAGAATTTGCACATTTTATTCGGCGACTTCGTGGCGCAACGGTAGCGCGTCTGACTCCAGATCAGAAGGTTGCGTGTTCAAATCACGTCGAGGTCAAGCAAGTGTACTTTTTTACGTTTTTTTTTTTTAAAAAAATATTTTGCTTAAATTTGGTATAAATAGGACAGAATGTTTAATGCCTTTCTCAAAACGCTCAAATCTGTATATAAATTATGATTTATTGTAAAATGCAGGTAAATTTAACTATTATATTATTAAAGTAGAACAATTATGTATTACCTACCTATACCATAAATAAAATTTATTTAAATAAAACTTCTATAACTTTTTAGATAGTATAGTTAGAAAACTAATTTTGTTGTCAAAAGTTGACTCTTTGACCTTGGTCTAAAAACTATTGAATTTATATTTTTAGTTTTACTCTTGGATACTATTTTATTTTTTTATTTTTGTTCCGAGTTGTATGCAAAGTTCTACAACTTGGAAAATCCTACTAATTTTGTCTAAAAAATTATGATAGGTACTTACCTATATTATAAGATGGGACATATATATCTATATTTAAAAAAAAAAAAACAGATTTTTATATAGGTACCTATATATAAATTCGGTCTTGGTTTGCAATAGCCTCAAGGCTAAGACCAAGATTTTACTATTTCGTAGAAAGACTAAAATAATAATTGGATGCAAGACTAAGATCAACAATGATTGTATTTTCCATCTACCTGCACTCGAGTACTTACACTTTTTCTATGAAAATGATTAGAATTATCTGGTATCAACAGTGCAATAGATAACTCAAATTCCATGTGAAAGTGCACTTTATATTTTATTATCTACACGAGTACAGAAAAATGACACCGTGATTTTTGACGGTGTCGAATTATCATTTATATTGATAATTATGTTTTCTGATAAGATAATTCGTTAAGCATTGTTATTATGATAATATGTCTATTTCCATTGACTAGGTATATATAATGATCAATGCTATTTCATTTATATAAAACATAATTATTTTATTTCATTCGAATTGTATTTACCGTTTTGTATTATTATATATATAATATCATATATAATATGAATATTCAACAGAAAATTGTTGTTTCATTGGATATACCAGCGTTTCTTGAACTTTGTTCAAGGAGATCACTTCAGGGTTCCGCGAAGCTTAAGTAATTTTTATCAAAATTTTCAAGAAAATTACTTAAAAATGTCTAACTAAAGATTATTAATGGGGAAAAAAATGTTTGTATATTAAATAATACCTAATGTATATGTCATATGAAATAGTCTATCTCTATACTCTATATCTATAATATACTTCTATAATGTATTGTGTACGCCTATAGTGCTTATACAGTTATACAGTTTGTATACAGAAATAATATTCGAACGTCTTTGATAAAAATACTAATTTTGGTTACGACCGTTGATAACGAAATAAGCCTATGAGTAACATATTGGTACTAGTAATGTATAGCGATAGCGATAGCGTGAACTTCTGAAAAACAGATAAACGAATAAAATAACGTTTCAACCATGACAAAATAGATAGGTATTATCACAGTTGACACATATTTTCCCCGTGTGCGCATCTCCTCTTCACCCGGCCCATAACGTAGTTCACCACTTTTCATTGGTGTCCAAAATTTTGTCACTCGGATTTGAATTTTGATGGTGATTAAGTAAACAAACAATTAAACATAGATTATAATAACTTAAATCATAATAAATAATATCAAATACAATTTATTAAAATTATATGCGCACTATATTAAATAGTTAACAAGTAAATACAGGCAAAAATACATAAGATAATATTGGCCGATAAGAAGTGGTGAACTACAACACGGGCGCAGTGAGGAAATATTTTAGCGAGTTGTGCGTATCAAAAATCTGTGATTATACCTATCTATTTTGTCATGATTTCAACGTTTCAATATACAACGCGACAGTTGTCCACTGCGTGTCTTGTGACCTGTGCGTTATATTCGAGTGCGTTGTGTTATCATTTTATTTTTTATCTCAAAGTTGGTTTTGTTATTTTGAAAAAAAAAACAGCAGTAATTATTATATTTTTTGTATTATAGCTCATGGGAGGGGGCGGGTTTAAATCCAGTGAACCCCCTCCTTCATAAATACGATACTGACTTTAAGTATAATGTATATGTACAGGCATAATATTTAAATTTTATACCCATTTAATTATATTTTATCTACGGCATATAATACGTTAGTTATATAATATATAAAAAATAAATAAAATAAAAATAAAACACCATTCATATTTTGAAACAAATATATACATTTTTTAACATTTTAAATTAATACATTTTATAAATATATGATTTTTGGTACATATGCGTAATAAGAAATGGATTGTAAAAAAAATTAAATAACATATATTGAACAATTATAAAATATTTGGTACCTATACAAAATTATCTATTACAGTAACGGAGGTACTCGGATTTGATGTCTGAAACTAAATTTTGTATGTTTTCAAACAATGCAATGGTATCGTCATCGCGCATTACTTTGTCGAATCTGAAATAGTAAAACCATAGTAAAACATTAAAACACCGGAACCAAGTAAAATGTTAAAATAATAAATTTCTAATGGTTAATAATTATATGTGTCAATAATACCCTAAATGCACTAAATATTTTGACAACAATTTTGTATTAACGAGACCAGCCAAAATCTTTCCAGTATCTTTTCGAGTTTCAAAATTGTCAGGGTCTATCGCCACAAGGGTCGTGGACACGACAAAGGTTACTTGATCGTGGTGCAGCAATGATTCTATGATTAGGTGTCAATAACTGATTAACCTCCTGTTTACACGATTTAAACAATTTTATCGACTGAATTGTATAGAAATAATATCAAACAACTAAATCGAAATAAATTGCACAAAACTAATACACATTATGCAGTATACATACATTAACTTCGCCGAAGGTTGAAAAATTAACGAGCAAATTATTACACTCGTCGTAAATATATTCTCCGCCGTCGGAATTTTGTCATCCGGAGTCGTACTGATCGAATGGGGTTCTTCCTCGACGATTATTTCTTTGGCATCTAATGCATTAATAGTATAATATAATGAATATACAATACTGTATTAAGTACATTTTTATTTGATAAATTATGAATACAAATATTTATCGTTCATACCTTCCGGAGTCCAATATTTAGATTGCAAATATTTTACATCGTTCATCAACGGTTCCAAAGGCAATTCGTCCACAGAAAGTTGTGTTTTTAATGACTCCAGATGTTTGAGTACATTAGCCATATTATAAGTCTTGAAATTATTAAATTATCATTGTAATACGACTAAAAATATAGGCGATATTTTGATTTTTATACTTTGGCCAACTTTGGACAGATTTTACTAAGGAACATATAGACACAATACTTGAATATGATCGGTTTCTTTTAATAATTCATCTATTATTGATCGTTTTAATAAGGTTTAATTAATAAAGTTTAATTAGGTTTAATACCATTATAATTAAATATTCTAATGAATAATTTATCACTATAGACTATTACAATCTAAATATGTCGCTACTATTTTCACTTTCACTTGTTTTAAAGTGATGAATAAAGGCAATAGATAATCATTTGATTGTTACAGTGTTTTTGATGATTTCTGAATTTTAATTTACAGCGAATTATTTGTAAATACTAAAGATTAATTATATTTAATTGGGAAATTACGCAAATTAAAACATATTTACTTTTAATTTGAAAAATTTGAAAAAAAAAAATGTTTGTACTATCATTTTTAAAATGTTAAAATAGGTACCTAGGTTTCAAAAGAAAATATAAAAATCTCAAGAGAGTGGAAAAATGCATTTATTCATAAAAACGTAAAAGGTTATCATTTAAATGTAAACACATAAACATGTATAAAAATAACGTTTTTAGTTAATATTTAATGTTCGGCACATTTTGAAAATTACACTCCGCCGGGGTTATCAGTTGTGTTCGTACAATTAATGAATTTCATGGAAGAATATACGATTGAACTATTTATCAAAGGCGACCATATCTTATCTTATCTTATCTTATCAACGTTTTTTTTACCGACAATATTTACATTTTAATTATTTATTATGTTTTAGTCAACTATCTTTACTAATTTCAAACAAAATATGTGCCCTCACATTAAGTATACGAATAAATTTAATTGGATATGTCTTTATAGCGTTTATTTTAAAAGTCTTATACACTAGTTATTTATGGAAAAATTACTCATTTTCGTTTATTCACTCGGTGTCCTTATTAGGATTTATTTGGGATTGAGTGATTTCAGCACATCTATTGCAGATAGAGTAGAAGTTTCTACACCGCTAAATTCCTGGAAAAGAGGTTTGAATATATTTTTTGCCTAAGTCATAATGAATTTATATTATACATTTTTTTTTCTATATTATTCTATATCGGCGTCTAAAAAAAACCATATACCTAGGGTGTGACCCTCTTCGAAAAAATTGTTTGTTGCATGATTATTAGAAGTAGATGTTATCTTATTTAAAAACATTTTATTAATGTTTTTAAGCTATTTGATAATATACCAGACAACTTAACATTGACAAATTGAACGATAATTCATTATTTGAGCAAATTATTATTTTATTAAATGTATATTGGTTAACCATTTTCCACTCTTATATACCTATATAAGTATATTATTTTTCATGTGCTTACTTTATGAGAATCCTAAATCTTAATACGTTTATATTTTATTTTTTTAAATATAATAAACTTGGTTTTGAAATAATAATATTATAATATATACCTCTTATTTGATTGTTATTATAAAATAATATTAGCACCTACCTATATGTTTATCTTATAGATCCTATACTATTCATTTAATGTTTTTAGTTCAAGTATTGTTTTGTTTTTTGCTCTTATGTGCATAGCATAGGAAATAGTTACCTATCACAGAACCATAGTTTTGACATAAAAAAGATCACTGATTCTTTGAAGATCTTTTTTTAACAGTTTTGGATTATTATATAGATGTATACATATATAAAAATCATGATTTTTATAAAACATAAATAGGAAGATACCTACCTACTGAGTTGTATATTTAAGTAATCAAAAAAATCTCTTTGAAAATGCACAGAGTTAAGGAATTGCCATTTAAAAAATACTTAAACATCTTTCTTTTAAGTGCATTATTGAGGGTGCTATATATAAATAAATATTATGATCATGTGTTAATGAAAAATGAATTTATAGAATACTTTAAAAAAATATTTAATGTTGAATTGTTGTCTAAGATAACTAATTTGAACAATAATAATAATATATACCACCTACTTAGGTAAGAATTAACAAATATTTAAAAAGTTTAAATATAAAATAATATGAATAAAAGAATAGGTAGGTAATATGATATAAATAATTGATTAGAAATTTAATAATTAATTAATGATGATAAAATGACTCAAAATTACATTGAATATCATCAGAGCCGGATTTAAGCATACTGCCACCCTAGGCTTTTCATAATACGTCCCCCTATATCATATTTAATTATAATATTAATTATAGGATTAATTACCTAACCATTTTTAGTATTTATTATTTGTAGTTTTATAGAATCTTATAAAATAGATTAAAATAATAAATTATAGAATTATAGGTAATATATATTTTTTTTATGCTTAACAAGCCTTTTACATGCTTTTACTAAGTCTTTCCATCTATCACGATTTCTTACCATTTCTATCATTATCCTATATACCTGATAATAATAATGATAGTTATGATAATAAATAAATAAATAAGTACATAAAATAATCAACAATATGGTTACAAAGTAGTTATAAAAATCATAGGTAGGTAGTTACTTATGAACCTACTACATTTTCAGCAAACTTTTCTTGATGTAAACTCGATATAATTACTTTATCATAATTTGTACTATGAAGTATTTTAGACTCTATATGCGTAGTTCCATTTGCATTTAATCCTTATTCGTATCCGCGTTGATTGAAGATATAATTTTATTATTTTTAATTCAGTAAATGAGCCTCCTGCTAAACAATTCATCATGAAAAGTGTGTAGATACGTATACGCAACACTTTTGTAACATTTGGATATATAGCTATTAAATTATTTTTATAGAACATCTTACAAAGTTCTAGGTATTTTTTTTACATTTAATAATCCCATACGCTTTTATTTGTTTGTAAATAGGTAATATGAGATTTTTCATTTAAATTTTGTAGAAAAAATTCTGACCTAGGTTAAAATCTAGTCCTGAATATCATTATAGGTTTGATAAATTTGAATTCAGGAAAGATGATCAAAAATCATCTATGGTAGCCGTGAACTTGTGAAAACAAAATTGTGTTCACTGGCAACAAATTAATAATTGGTAGCCGCAATAACAAAACCATAGGACTTTTTTAATATTATTTATTAAGTTTTTTTTTAATAATGCCTATATAATTTAAAAATCTTTTTTTTTATAGTAATAGAAGGTGTATCATTGTACAATGAGAAGATTAATCCTTACGATGGAGATTTGTTTCACGAGACTCCATTGGCTCTTGTATTTTTCAGTCACTTAACATCAACTCTATCTGATTTTTATGTATCTTTAGTATTTATTATTTGTGATTTATTCACTGCTTTTGTGTTGTATTATACATCTAAGATATACACTGAAAACTTGGTATGTAAAAGAATAAATATCAACTAATTATGATTTGTATTATTAATATTATTTTTAATTTTTTTTTTTTAGCTTAAACAGCAAGCAAAAACTAAACGTATTTACAATAAAGAGTTTAACAAATTATTGATACCTGATGAATTTTCAGTCTTAAATCCACTTTATGTCTGTTCAGTTTACATGCTTAACCCTTATACAGTGTTTAGTTGTATTGCAAGAACGACTACAGTATTCAACAACGTATTTCTAGCATTATGTTTGTACGCTATGGTAAAACGTAAGTAATATTTATATTTTTGTAAAAAATCCATCATCACAAATTTTTAATGTTGTCACTTGCACCATTGATCATATAATAATTATATTCTATAATATAATTAACACTTGCACAGTGTAATAAATATCTATGAACACTGTAATTAAATGTGAAAAACTTTATTGCATTGTTTTTTTTTTTTTTAGATTTATCCATGTTTTTAGTTGTGTATGGTCGTTTTAGAATTATTGTAGGTAGTGATATGGTGAACACAATTTTGAACAACCTACAAATATTGAAATAGAAAACATGAAAAGGTTTACTTCATTAGAAATGATACATTTATTTTTCTAATAATAAACATTATGGAATGTTGTAGGATTTGTGTATAAAATATGTAAATTGTAATTATAAATGTGTAAATGAATATTTCATGGGTATTAAAATTATTTTCCCATTACTACGTTACACTTTAATGAAATCTTAGATAATATACTATGGATAAAGCCACCGCCTATCTCAGTAGTAATTTATGCACGTAATACTGTTATTATGATCAATTATATATCACAGGATATATCGTGTGCCCTGTGTCGTATATGGTAAAATTACTTTCATGTGCAGTAAGGATTGTAAGTTTGTATGATATGCGATATGTCACACATGTTAGACATATATAATGGCACTGTGGCTCTATCTATAGTATATAATCTAAGAGTTAAATATAGTAGATAATTGATACGAAAAGAATATTTTTCATTTGAAGATAATAGGTTATTATTTGGAAATTTCCATCACATCCGTCATCCACTAACCACTCATTTGTTCTATTATGAATAACATACTATTATCTAATCTATAATGTTTATTTTTGCCTAAAATTTGCATACATTATGTTCTGCATTTCTGGATAGACAATTTAAGTACAGTTGGTACACTCAATCAAAAAGTTGATAACCAAAAAAGAAAAGTGTTTTTCGTTTTGATTGTCGGCATTGTTTTTATTTATTTGTATACTTCTCCCTTCCAGAAAAATAATTAATGACTATTATTTGTTTATTTATTCTCTTTTTTTCAGAGTGTTATTAACCAAAAATAGTACTTGAACTTTTACTTTGCTCACTCACCTCAGTGCCTCTGGGGTAAAGTTGTTAATATGCAAAAAAAAAAAAATCAAAAAAATAGGTCGTCACTAATATTTCTTGGTTGGGTGGGTGGGTAGGTCAGTTTTTGATTTATTTTTATATTAGCATATGCTCATAATTTCACTGATTGGAAGTTTAATTATCAGAGATTATTATTTATTACGAAATAAACATAAGAGTGCATTCTGAAAATATAATCTACAATGTTATAAAAATATCCGTACCTACCTAGTTGGTACACAACTAAAAACATGAATACTGAATACATATGAAAAAGAACAAAGTGATGTATTAAATATTAATTATGTATACATTTTATTTTTATTATAGGTCAACGACTATTAGGGTGTATGAGCTTAGTTTTAGCATCATTGCCAACATTCTACACATTTGGTCTAATAGCACCATTAATGATAAGTTGTGCACCGACTGATTCTAAGAAAAAGACTGGTTCATTCATAATTACATTTCTTACTTGTGTTGCTATTAGCTGCTCTCTCCTGTACTTTTGTTATATCATTATGAATGAATGGACATTCCTAGATTCTGTATATGGTTTCATGTATGTATAAAATTTAAGTAAAATGATAATTTCTGATTCATATATTTACAATGTAATTATATTCCAGATTGAATGTACGTGATTTAAAACCAAATATAGGTTTGTTTTGGTATTTCTTCACTGAGATGTTTGAACATTTTCGTGCACTATTTGTCTGTGCTTTTCAGTTAAATGCATCAGTTTTATATGTGGTACCCTTAAGTATACGTTTACGCCGTGATCCTTTGCTGTTGGCTACTAGTTTATTGGCATTGACGGCAGTCTTCAAGTCATATCCAAGCATTGGAGATGTTGGCTTTTACCTAAGTCTACTTCCTATTCATAGACACTTATTCTATTGTATGTATAGTATATACATTATAACTAAATCTAATTTATAAAGATAATAATACATAAATATTGTTTTAAAATTATTTTTAGTCATGCAACAAGCATTTATTGTATCATGTTTCTTTGTTGGTTGCACTGTTTTTGCTCCTACTGTATGGCATTTATGGATTTATTCGCGGTCAGCAAATGCAAATTTCTATTTTGGAGTTACTCTTGCTTTTGCCACAACTCAAGTAAGAATTAAACATTTTATCCTTAGTATAAACTAATTCAGTAAAACAGTGGTATAATTCTCCTAAATTTCAGTAGGTGCTAAAAGGAAAGATAAATTGTATCTTAGGTTTAGGACAATGATTTATATTAAAATATGACTGAAAATCTTTTTTCTATTCAAATCTGTTATCATAAATTGTCCAAATAATAACTGTATAAAATTTTAAACATAAATAAATACATGGTTTTGTTAAATATATTTTGTTGAACAAAATTTTGGTATGTTATTTTTTAATAACAGATTTAAATAAAATAAAATATTTTCATTTTACAGTCATTGTTTTTATAGAAATCAACATCATAAATCCAAAATTGACCAAATTACAGTTTTTTTTGAATTTTAAAATAATCAATATTTTCAATTTTCAAACAGTTTGAAAACAGTTCGGTCAATTTAGGATTTAGAACAAAAGTTAACAAAAAAATAACTAGGTACTACAAAAAAATCAACCTATTGAAATTTTGTGTCAGAAATAAGGGTTTTGCCATGTCACTGTACAGAAATATTTAGTATTACCTAAGAAAATTATTACACCGTATATAGAAAAATGAAATTGTGCTTAGAGTATTCGAAAAAATATTATATGTCACAACTAGTTTGACCATATGTTACCATCACACATCAGGTTATTATAAAAGAATATAAAAAAAAAAAAACAAAAAAGAATATGTACCAATAACAAAAAATAATATGAAAATTAATAAACAGAAAACATAGAATATGTTATTATAAATAATAAGAAACAAATTATTAAACAATAACTACAGTACAGTTCACAAAATATTGCCGATAGTGGTAGCGAGCCGTGTGGCGATATCTCTGTATAGGTCGTTAAAATTTTTCTGATAGCAACTGCTGCGTGCGCCATCGGCACAATTTTGTGAGCCATATTTTAGTAACATAGATATATTAAATTAATTGTTAGAAAATTATGTATTGTCTAATATGTATAGGTAAATATCATTAAAAAGAAAATATTCATTTATTTATATATTATAATATTGACATTCAATGGATTTATAATAATTTATGAACATTTTAACCTGGCTAAAGAGTTAGAAAAAAAAAGAGGTCAACATTTTTAACTTAATTACAAGTTATTAACATTTTATTAAGAGCATATAAGAGCCTACACATTTCCAATGAAAAACTTGCATTAGAATTTTTCATTTTTATCAACTTTCAAACATGTTAGAAATACGAAATAGAAACAAATTATAGCCGTACATAGCAATTTTTTATATACTTATTCATTTTTTAAAGATTTATAGTTATTTACAGATTCATAAAACGTTTAAAAATGCACAAATCAAAAATGGGCTACGCTATATAATTTTGTTTTCTGTAATTTATTTTTCTAATTTATTCTTTCTACAATATTCTCAAGTTGATAAAAATGAAAAATGTTTTAACATGTTTATTTACAAGTTTATATAGGATAATAAAAAATAATATTAATACTAGACTATTTTTAAATTACTTTAAAAATATATTTAAATATTTTTAAGTTATTGGATATTGATTTTTGTCAAAATTTCTTAAAAAATTGCTTATACAAAACCCCTTAAAACCCATGTATACGATGTCCTTTTACCCGGAGCATAATGACTAATAATTCTGGTGGAGAAATGGGGTATAAAATAGTGAATTATTTTATAAACAAACGGAAGAAACATTGAAAGGAATAATACTTAATATATTTGTAAAATATATTTTATTATTAACTAACACATATAAATCTAATAAATATTAGTAATTCAAAGGCGGTGGGCTAGACTTGAAATATTAAATTGTGAAGCAATTATATTTAGATTTAATACTTACTTTATTTGTTTTAAATGCCAACTTATGTAAAAAATAGTGCCTCAGAAGATTTATAATAATTGTTTATATTTTATAATCGTATCGACTAAACCAAATACTAGAGCCGTATTCAATTATTTTTCAAAAAAAAAAAAAGGACACCCATTTTTTAAGGCAAATTAAATTTTAAGAAAAATGAAAATCCAACAATTTAAAAATATTTTAATATATTTTAAAAGTAGTTTATTAGTAAATATTCCCGTGTTAGTTCTACCTTTTATTGTTGTGTAATCGCAATATTTGTCTTCATACTTTATTAAGTACTTTAAGCTTTCAGAATGATTATAAATCACTAATATTGGCACTAAATAAAAGAGAATCTTATGAAAAATAAAATTTAACATTAAACAAAAATGGCTCTGTCAAAATGTTGTTAATGTTGTTAGCTTATTATCTAAGTAAAAATTATTTATCTGCGTTTGTACTAGCCTATATTATAATACTTAGTATTAATAGTAAGTAAAAATCTATCTTTTTACAGACTATTTTTCGTGGTATGGCATCCTCTTAAGAAGGAAATGGAATTTAAATCATTTATCTGTTTTTATAACTATTATACACTATTTAGAGCATTAAATCATTTCATTAATTTAAACTAAATTAAGCCTGACAAAATTAAGACTACTTAGAATCAGAGCCGCCCTAAAGAAATATTTATGGGGTTAAGGGGGCGTGTGTGTTTCGAAAATACTTCTTTCAAACTGTAAATAAGCAAAGAAAAAAAAAAAGGTATCAACTGTCTGTTTTTGCTGATTGAAACATTAAATTGCCAACTATTGTTTTAGTTGGGGAAGACTCCTTATCATCCCGGCACTGCTTAGAATTTTCCTATTTTAAACCTTAAGGTTCTTTATTATAGAATATTGGAATCAGAATTTTTATGTACTTACCTACAAAACAATTTTATAAGAATGGGATTTAATGAAATTGACTAATTTGCAAACCTTTATCGTATGAAAACGTTATTCCCAATATTATTCTCTATAGAGTAAAGAACCTACAAAATTTTCATATAATTTCAAAATTAAAATCAGAATATTGTAAGTACCTTTAATTTTGTCAAGCTTTTATGTCTAAATTGTTACATGAAGTTTATTTATCACATAATAGTAATACAAATCCGCGTGCATTTCAAAAATTGCCTATGTATTACCCCTTAAAACTTCTTTATCTTACCAACTTATAATATAGAAAATGTATGTTTTGCATTCCTATTCCAAATTTAATATTAGAGTAAATTTACCTATTACAATATTAATACATTTTTTTTAGACCTATTTATGATAGTGTCTTATGAAAATTAAATTTAATATTGGAATTGAAGGATTTTTAATAAGAATGTGAATTTTCTATATTTTTAATTGGTTAGACCGAGTAGCAGACATTTAGAGCCATTTTAGATCTATTAAAACATATTCAGGCTCTATAACTACAGCTTTTTTTCATAATAGACAAAATATGAAAGGTAAGAATGTTGACTATGCTTGAGTGTAGGTTCTTTTAGTTAAAGTTGTAGGTTTTATTAGTTTTATTATATTTTATTTGAAAATTTAACAATTTTCAATCATAAATAAACATATCAAAAAAATTCCATGCTTGGGCACAGTAAATATTTTAATTTTTCATATTTTGTATAAATATTGACTCTGTGAATACTAAGAAAGAATGTGTATTTATAAAGAGTTAAGATAATTTTTTTACAAAACAATAAAAAAAATGGCATTGATACAAGACCAGGCCTATTCTTAAATTATTTTTAAAATTTTTGAATTTTAATTTTTCATAAAAATTGTTTATACAGAACCTCTAAGAAGGCATGTTGCGTCCTATTTAGGATATTTTTTAGAGTATGTACCCATTAGTCATTAATAGTCATTATTATAAAAATTTTATTGTAATACTGTATTTTTTTATGTTGATGATTATTATTAAATTTAATATTATAAACATTAATTAAATTTATAACATTTATAATATTTTTTTTTTTTAGATATTCTTGATCACTGATTTATTGTTTGCATATATCAAGCGAGAATTTGCGTTGAAACATGGTATGAAACGCATGATTAATGGCAAAGAAGCACGTCTAATGCTAGATTAATTGTATATATCACAGAATTAAAAAGGATGCTCATTTCACCCTAAAAAAAACAAATTGATTATATGTATTAAAATACACTTTATCGACTTTCATCTAATAATTATTATAAGTAATATGTTTTTATTTTTTACAAAAAAAAAAAAAAAAAGATAATAATAATAATAATAAATATAATTGTACAAAACATGAACGGATCTGTTATGAATTCTTACTTCCCTGTAAATCCTAGTATTATGAAATTAATGTATATTTATGCATATTGTATATATAAAAAAAGTGATCAAATAGTGTGCATTCTATTCTTTTCTGTTACATCTAATATTGATTTTTTCTTCTTATAATTTTCTCTCATCACATCCTCATATCCAGGTGGTGGTGTAATTACAGTTTCATATCTTGGTGGAGTTTCCTGGGCAGTTTCTGGTGACCAATACGTTTCAGGTATTTCACAACAGTCCTAAAAATTGTTTTTAAGTTTTTGTAAAATTATTTAGATATATATATATTGAATATTCTGTATATGTTTTTATTAGTCTGACATTTTTTTTTTATTGAGTTATAGGTATTGTTATAGTTATTATTCACTAATAATGTCAGCCATGGCCCGTGAATTAAACTTGGACATTTATACTTTATCACTATGACTATATTATGTAGTTGAAATATCAGACTAAACAGAATGTAGGTATACAAGATACTGCAACTCACCAAATGCATAAAATATTTTTATAAGATTTATTTTCCTAAACAAGTAAATATTTATTAATGGTTATTACTTGATTTAAAGACCATTGTAAAGCTTCATAGTATGCATTAGAATTCACATCAATCCAAAAGGGTTGTGGTTGTTCGGCACACACTGAGGCATCAAATTTGTTATCTTTCCATCGGCAACAGTAACACATCCACAAAATAAATAATACCATGCTACTCATCATTACCCTATTGTTAAAAAACCAATAATAATATATTTCAGTTAGTTGTATATATTTCCCTATAAAATGTTCTATATATATATATATATATATATATATATATATATTTATATATATATATATTTATTTTTAAAGCTTTAAACTATACCTACTTAATTATATATAATATTATATACCATAAAAATGGCGTTTTAGAATTTTATCAATACAAAACAAATGATGAGTTTGTTTTACTGTTTTTGTCATGCATTTAGTTGAGTGTAAGTTATTAAAAACAAATCAATACTATGCATGTATATATTAGTAATTAATTAAAGAGTTCGGTGAAAACCCGGTCAAGTCCATTTTTTATTAAATGTTTAGAAATTAATAAAAACTATAATTGAAGAAGAAACACAGGATTTATTTTTAGGAATCTTACTTTTTAGATAAAAGAGGTAAATTGCTAATATTTATTAAAAAAAATGAGTTATATTTTGCAATAGATATTTAAAAAAGAAAAATTCCTCAACATATGTATCTATGTTAATATAAGTTGGATTTGATCGACTCCTGCACCAAAAGATGCATAACAAGCAATTTTATGCATTCAACTCAAAAACTAAAATTTGGTGAAAATTGGAGTTGACCGGGTTTTTGTAATGAGCCCTTCAATATTCTTAATTATTACCCTCCCAATAGAATGTTAACACCCCCTGGTGCTGTATCATGTGGATTTTGTTGAGTTTGATGGTGTTCTGGTTGATTTTTAATCTTGTGCTGTTGAGTGGCTAATGTTATTGTAAAGTGTTGTCCAAAAGTAATCATGCTGAAAATAAGATAACGGAATTGTAGTATTTTAATATAATTTCAACTTACTATAGGGATATCAACAAATTTATTAAAATAATGAATTATTTTAGGAAGATCTCTGACATATATATAAGCACTGTTTTGTCATACACACAGTCAATTAATTTTCTATAGTTAGGTACCTATCTTCTTTTTCTCCTTCCTTTACTCTCCCAACTATTTGGAGTCGACTACCCTAACCCTATCTCCTGCACCTTCTTTACTTACCCTCATTTTCCTCATATCACTTACCATCATATTACCTATTCCTTCATCTCTCTTTTGGTCTTCCTTTTTTCCTCTTTCTATTAACATACATTTCCTTTACCAATCTTACTTCCTCAGTTTTTTTCCTCCTTAACGCATACCCGAGCCATCTTAATCTATTCTCCCTCATTTTGTCAACTACCTGTATAAATAAATATAAATAAATACCCAGTTTCAACAAAATAATTTGTTTTTATTTAACAAATACGTAGGTACGCATTCCGGTGGAGAATAATTGAACCTTCTTATTCGGGATGGCTTATATGTTTACATTGAGAATTTTTATTATAAAGCTAATTTTTACAAATTTAAAATAAGCTAATAATGTCTTTTGTATATTGATTTGTAATATTTTTTCTCTTATATTGCACACTTCTAGACTACAAAAATATTTTACGTATGTAAATATACTTATACTTAAAAGGAAAAATATTTAATAATAATTTTTTAAATAGTTATTTTTTAGTAAATATTTGAAAACAAAAACTCGTGTTAAATTTTAATGAAACTCTTAAGAAAATATTTTATTATTAAAGCATTTATACCTACTTATTTGATAATAGATTTATTCTAATAACATAAATTAATTTGGCATTTAAATAACAACAAAAATAAAACAAAACGATCTGAAAAATCTGTTTTACCAGCCTCCCTATTTTCTAATTATTTTTTGTGTTTGATGTACTTTAATACTCTAATGCACTTATTTCAAAACTACAATCAGAAAATATCGGTCATTTTTCTTACTTTAATTTATTACGATTTGAAATTAGCGAGTTGGGCATATTTCCATATGGGTACCGTGTGCTATATGAATTAAAATTAAAATTTTCTTTTGGAACGTATACCTATGTATTTTACATATTTTAACAAGTTAAGAGCATTAATAAAGTCAGTATTTGTCAGCTGGACTTCGTTTTGAAGTTCACCTACTTACCATTTATTTTGGGCTAAGGCCCAATACTTCTTTGTCTTTAAAAAAAAAAAACAGTAGGTATCGTGGATAAAGTAATATAGATAATAAGTATTTACATATTATATTATAGTAAATAAATCCATTATTGAAATTATTAATTAAATATTAGGTAATATCTTATGTTTGTTATAAATGTGTAATTAATAAAACTTATATTTGGTATGAATAACTTCAAAAAAATTTCAAACTAGGTATATACTTTTGATTTTTCTTTCTGTTAATTTTTATTCAAAATGCCAAGCTGTTGTTTAGTGTCTTGTAAACCCAGACATAATATTTCAAAATATTTAAATACTTATTTTTATATGCATATAATAAGACGTATCGTTTAAACAATAATATCATATAGGTTACCTATTACAATTGCATTTTATTTCTAGATTTTTTTAAAATTATTATTTTTTATTATTGTTCAGCACTATAATATATAGGTACCATTTAAATTATTATTACAAAAAGTACCTAAGTTGACTTCAATTAGTCAAGAAATTCAAAACGAGCGAAGGAAAAGAAGAACCTATAGGTACTAAGGTTAAACATTGTAAATTAAAAAACAGTGAAATCACTTTTCTTTTTACTTTCAATATAGGTAAATTTTTTTATTATTCGACACCAAATTTAGGTAGGTATACCCACTCATGTATACCTACTTTAGTTAGATACATACATTTATTACATTAATTATAAAATTACTTATTATTTTATTAATATAGAACTATAGACCGTATACACATATAATATAATAATTTGTAGGTGTCTATTCACAGAACATGAAATTATTTAAAAACTTAAGCAGCTATTATATATTATTATTGTGTATTTTATCATAAATATGTGTACAATATTTTTAATCCTTAAAATTGGTAACACTTCTCAAGAGGTGGTATAAAGACAAGACTTCAAGTTTGTATGCTAACGCTGCCTCTATCTTACTCTATATGGTGTATCGTTTTTAATAATTTTTAGTTTTTTTTTTTTTATAAAGAGTAGGTTTAAATTGTATTATCAAAGTTCTTGATTTCAAAGAAAGTATTTTAATAGAATCAAATCAAAGAATCCAGGTAAGTTCATTGATTGGGACAAAGTGGGTTATACCTGTCTGGGGCAAAGTGGGGTCGTCCCGTGCTTTGCCTCATATAAAGGAATCTATTTTTTTAAATTTAATTGATGCGTTTTCAGAATGGTTAGGCATTATCAACGAAAATTAAATCTAAAGTTAATGTCTTAACTAAAAATTTTAGTTAAATTATATATTTAACCATATTTTTTTTTTTTAAATATTGTTTTGTTGGAAATAAATTAAAACGTATAGAATTTGAATGTATTTTATTTTGTTTCCTGTATAAATGAAATTATGTATTAAACTGTACTTTTTTTAATATCTTCTTAAACTTTAAAAAAAAAAATTTTGAATTTCATAAAAAATAATAAATCAATTAACATAACCAACAGATTGCGTAAACGAAATTTGAAAGAAAAATATTTAATTTTAAGTGTATTACAGGCCTTCACACGTTAGCGTCCCCACTTTGCTTCATGTTCTCATATCAATCGATTTAGTGGTGTACCTAGTGATTCTGAAAAATAATCTGAATTTGCTGTGAAGTCTACTATATAGATCGACATTCCCACATTTTAAATTTTATTCTATTAAGTCCCACTAAAATCAAGTGAAATATAAAAATTACTTATATATATATTATAAAAATTATATTAAAAATATAGAAACAGAAGATTGCAATTTCCAATAGGTAGGTACTCTTAATTTGAATTGGGGGGTTCTATAAAATATTAATTTGCTATATTGTTACGTGAATGGCAAGAGATAACAAGTTGGTGTGCCTACGCAATGCAGTTTAATATACTTAGTATATTTTCCTTATTTGTATTCATATTGTTGCTTATGTGCTGCGTAAACTCAATTTAATGTTTCTTGTAAGGTTATTCAAATTGGATCTAAAATCTTAAACGTTATATTTTTAATACGAGTAGTAAATGGCACATTTGATAATATGTCTTTCGATGCATATTATATTTGTTATGCCTATGTAAGAATAATAATTAATATATAGGAAAGGTATTAAAAAGAATAAGATAGGTACGTATTGGTTTTTAGAAATTATAATACGATATTTATATTTCATAACAGTTGGTCGCATAATAATATCAATTATGAATGATTTATAATGGATAGGTAGCTAACAGTGTTGTAAAGTATTTAAATACAATCAAGAGGGAGTATTTAAAAAGGGTTTAAAATTTTTTTTTTATTTGTATTTTCACAGAAATTCAAATACTTTTATTTAAATACTTTTTTCGTGCAGAAAATTTCATTTGTATTTTTTGTATTGTTATTATCCGATGATTGTATGGTAATTGGTGGTAGTATTGATTGTGTATTTTGACAAAAAAAGGGGTAGGATGTCCGATGCAAACTTTGAAAAATCATGCCACTTAAATGCATGATTTTATTTTATTTTAAATTAAACAATATTATCTACCAGCTGTTAATAAATAATAATGTATAATATAATATAATTACCTACTCACTATTTATCTATTATAAATTTTTTTTTTTTCAATAAACTAGATATTTATAATGCCATTAATATAATATCAATAATAAAGAAATATTAAGTTATAAATATAAAATGTTATCATACCCCAATTCAGTTTTATCAATAAATTATTAATCCATGTATTAACATTGAGATAGATAAACAATGTTGTGTATTTCAAATTTGCATTAGTCAAACTTAATAATATATAGGTAGTAAGTATGATAATATTTGAAAAGTATTTGTATAGTATTTAAATATTTTTTCAAATGTATTTGAATACGTTTTGGTACCTAAGTATTTAAAATATTGTATTTAAATACATTTTAAAAGTATTTTTTTACAATACTTTTAACTAATATAGGTATACAGTGGTTAAAGTGAGGGGGGACGGAGGGGGTCGGCGTTCCCTTTCTTTGCTTAGCTTAAGTTTGGCGTCCCCTTTATATTTCTAAATGTTTAATTAAAAGTTGAGACTGAATTTGTTCTTTTGTACATAATATTCAAAAATTAAATAAAAAAAAAGTTTAAAAAATGGTATTTAGTTATAAATTGTATGCAAGATCTATATTA
>JAIPRL010003574.1:0-45731 GCA_025469235.1 Pemphigus obesinymphae
ACCAGTTTTAAACCCGAAAACCGTAACCCGGAAAAAATTTAACACATTTTAAACCCGAAACCCGTAACCCAAAAAAAATATTAACTGTTTTTCAACACCGAACCCGGAAAAAATTAAAACCGTTTTTTAACCACGTATCAGAAACCCGGAAAAATTTTAACCGGTTTAAATCCGTAACCCGAAACCCGAAAAATTTTAACCCGTTTTGACTCCCTGAAAATAAATAATAAAACAAGAATTAAGAATATAAAGAAATCTTAATAAAGAAATTTATTGTATTTGTAAAATATACAAGTACTATTAATACGCCTAATTTCACTATACTAATTATTTCGATTAGATAACATGATACGAGTTTATAATAACTTGTAATTATTTCAGTTTCGTTTATGCGGTCAACGAGGAATTTTGTTATGGGAATAATAGGTAAATATATCAGAAGAGGATATTATTTTTTAAAAATAATTTGTGTAAGCATTTACCTTAAGGTACGTCTATAGTATTCGGAACCTAATTATTTCACTACTAAAATATTTCCGTTCTCATGCAAAGCTAAATATTTTATAGTAATTATTGGGTTATGTGCAATAAGTAAACGGAGAAAAATGTTTGGAAAAGACCGGACAGGATGATTATTTGAGAGTTTTGCAGTGCCTAAATTTGGAACTCTATAAGTCTAAGCATGCATTTCAATTATTAAATTATGAGTCAGTAGTTTTTTTTTTTTTTTTAAGATTAAGGTGTGCTTAAATAGAATAAAGTATCTAATAATTTACGTGCAATTTTGAACACAGATTACTCTATATAAATAAATTTATAAGAAAATTATAACGTAAGATAAAAATATTTATGAATAGAGATAAAATATTGATTAGATGTACATAATACCTATAGATTAATAATAATTCAACATCCGGAGCTAAATGCTGAAAGTTCTATTATGAATCTCACTTAATTAATCTTTTCTTTCATAATATTTTAGTAGGTACATGCTCATCAATCATCGCATTATGTTGTCCGAGGGTTTATATAATTCTTAAATTGTAGTAATTATATGGTCAATATAGATAACATAAATATTAATTTAATGTAAAACGTAAAAAATACATCATTTATGAAATGATCTTAATTAGAAAGATTTATTTATTTATAGATATTTTACAATAATTATTGTGTAATCGTTTAAAATTATTTTTCTTAACTACCTAATGTGATTTATCATTTTAGAAGACGTATAAAGTAAGTGTAACGTTAATTTTATTTTTTCATTATTGTTAGTAAATTATGGTGAGGGGAAAGGGAAGGGATTAATCCCTTTGGAAAAATTATAATTTTATCCATAAGAGAATAGTTTTTGTATATACAATAATATTTATTATTATTATTATTATCATATATTCATTAAATTAAGTTGATATCAAATTATATCTGTTAAATTAAGTAAAAAGTTACTCATATTTCAGATTCCGAGCGTAGCGAGCGAGCCAATGGTTTTACAATGATGTTTATTTTTTTCTCTGTTAATAAATTTTTCACGCTAAAGAGTGCTTCGATCTTTACAAGCTTACCTTGTCTTCGGTAACAAATTGCATTTCGTTGGTACTTCAAAAATTTAGATTTTTCGATTTTCTCAATAGTGCAAGGAAAAACTACTTAAAAGATTTTGAACTCAACGATTTTGATAATAATAATATTAAACTCTTGAAATGTACACAGAATACGTAATTTAGTAATTTATTCACGTTGCTTAAGCTAGTATTTTAAATTTCTGGCTATTTATCGAAATTTAAGATTACGAGAATTTTTAGACCTAAAAGTGGTAATTTTAAGTTTTAAGACCTGTATATTGTATAAAATATTGAATATATGTTATTCTAATTAGGTTAAAAAAATCTCGAAAATCGGTAGTCATAATTATTTTTTTATAGCGATTTACATTTTTTTAACAAACTGATAGATTTTGAGATATTTAAGGTTCTATAATTGTTAGTAAAATGAAGTTATTTACAATGATTTACTAAATTTATTTATTTATGTTCTGTGATTATTTAATTATTATGTTATTATTGTACAGATAGTAACTATTATAATATACACTTATTATAAATCAAATGATTTATACAGTATTTTGTTCGATTTCAATATTATGTTATGTATATATATATAATAGTTATTTAACCTATATTAAACTAAGTTCCTCTTCTTCGTTTTATTCTTTTTCTCTTTTGCCTTATCTCCATAATATTTGGGGTCAGCCACCCTAGTCCTACACTTCCACTTAACTCTATCTGCCATATTTTCATCACTTATTCTCATCATCCTCATATCACTCGCTATCATATCCCCACCTCTTTTTTTATCTATATTAAACTAAGCTATTATATAAATGTTTATATGCTAAATCATTTTTATTCTTACGTTTGTTTGTATGATGTAATAATAGGTACTAAGTACACAACTTATATTAAAAGTTATATGACATATGTGTTCAAGCTCCGCTCAGAACCGTTTTATTGAATGCAATGATTTTTTATTGATTTCAAATGCAATACATCCACTTAGTGTATCATATCCGATATGCACAACTGACAGCCCACGAGTAAAGTGCATCTTTGTTATTGTTAATTTGATAAGTAAAAATTAATTTAGAAATAAAAGTAACTTAACTTAGTTAAAAGTTAAAATGTTATTAGCAATAAAAATATATCATAAAATATTTCTGCTGAATAAGCTGCTAAGATACGTACATTTTAATATTTACACTAATATTAAAAGAACACTTCTCTGACAAAATTTTGTAGTGAAATAGTACTTTCTCAATTTTAATGTTATTAACTCTACAATAAACATAGAGACATAATTTATATACCTACACCATTTAAAACATGAACACTTTTCAATGATTTTTGGAATGAGACTTTTAAAATAACGTTTCATTTTTATATTTTATACAATTGAATATTTACGAAATATGACTTTTTGCTACGAAATGATACGAAAATAATTATAAACTTAAAATTATGGTATTCTATGTCTGGAAACGAGAGTCCTCGTGACTTTACAAAACTTGGCACCTGTGAGTTTTATTTTACATATATATATATATATATATATATAAACTAAAGTATAATTTTTCTAGTAAAGTATACTAATATTGCAGCTCTACTATATTGGTAAAAACGAATAACAATAAAATAATCTATATACGTGAAACTGAAACCTCATTCGGGAAAACTCGCACAGTCCTCTCTGGACAAAATATAACCGAATTTGAATACCGTAAAGTTAACTCGAAATTTACACGTTAATATTTTTAGAAAAAGCAACGTATTAATTAAGAAAAAAAAAAATACGATTAGAAATAAAAGGAAAGAGTTATGTCACTCAGTTAAAATTAACTTCTTTTCAACTTCATTTTGTCTTTTCCCCCGTTAATGCCCAACCTTGATATACAGTTTATATATTCAAAACAACAAGAACAACAACACTAATAATAATAATTATAATAATAATAATAATAATAATAATAATAATCATAACAATATATTATACCGAAACAATAAATAAACGTTGTTAATGCGTTGTATCGTGTTCAACGATCGCGTACGTAATATATTTTGTTATATTATTATTTTCTAGTAAACAATGCAATTTCTACAAGCAAACATATCTATAAATAATATCCTCGTATTTATATATATATATATATATATATATATATAATATATACACGTAATTTATTATTAAAATATTACGTCTATGTATAATGCGTATAGAGAACAATATCGTGAATATACAGTATTATACTATATAATATATATATATACCTACGAGTAGTATAGACATTTATCGGTTGATTTATTTCGCCATGAACTCGTACGTTGATAAAGTAAGAAATACGTTCTGCGCGCGGAAGGGTCGGTCCGCGTTACGTTTTTTTTTTCTTTTTACGGCTATTGGACGTAACAAATTGTTATAAAAATTCACCTTGGACGTTGCTTGCTGTTTTCATTATGCACGTGACGTGTGCGGAAATAAATCGTCCGGCATGATAAGTCCCCGGGATGAAACTGACCACGTGTGGAAAAAACGTGGTAGGATATAAAATAAAGACATATCTTGAACAATGTAGACGGTAATAAATAAATAATATATGGGGGGGGGGGCTTAAACCTATTCCTTTTTTTTTTTTATATTTTTATAATACGTCGTACCTACTACTGCGCCGAACGTTTTTTTTACCTCCTATAGATTTTACGAGGGTTGTTTTCAGTGTGCGGACTATATAATATTATATATAACGAAACAAGTCGGTCTAAATATTACGTCGTGGATTTTTATCGTCGAGATATATGTAAAAAAAAAAGTCATTCAATTTTTCCATCATTTTTTGTACCTACCTATATTCTTTCTTGCACTAGTAGGCAGGTGCCTACTATGTAGCCTACTATGCCCAGCTATGTCGCTGCCCCGTTACGTTTAATCGAGAAAAAATGAATAAATTTAACGATACGAAATAATTATTCGTATCTTAATTTTCCCGGTTTCAAGCGTAAAATATGTAACTCACACAGGGACGTATTTGCTGGAGGAGGGGCGATAGGAGCGATTCCTCCCTCCCCCCCCCCAAAGCAAATATGATATAAGTGATACAAAATTAGACAGTTAATTTATCATATAATAATACCCCAGTACTATAGTGATATAAGATCCGGTATCAATTATTATAATTTCGTCAAATGACTAAACAAATTTTGGTGATAATGTAATAAATTAATAAAAATGTGATAGATATAGGTAGATATTTTGTATAATAAAACTAATATAAATTGGTCCTCTGCCACGTACGTATTCAACGTTATCTAGTGGTGAATTTTACTAGTGCGATATTTTCAATTAACTGATAAGCTAAGTGTTTACACCTAACCTATGTGTATATAATATTGTGTTAACCGTCAATATTGAAAATCAAATTTGCTATTGTTTGTATGAGTTTTGGCATTTGGAGTTTTCTATTGTATTATTGTAATAATTATACGTTTATTAGTTATTATGATGATTAAACGCAAGAAGAATATGCTAACAATTTGGCTGAAAAAAATGCCTAAAGGTAAGAAAATCTATTAAATATATCACCCTCCCCCCCACGCCAAAAAAAAATGATGATCTAGATACGTGCCTGAATTCACATTTGCGTTGTTAGTGAAAAATCGCAAAATATTGACGTGTCTAAACTTCACCGATTAAACGCGTTTGGCTTCTCCTGAAGCCTATACACTCGACGACAAAAAATAACAATCAAAATTAATAAATACATCTTTTTACAATATAATTTATTTATTATTACGACAATTAGTAATATTAAAATAAAAACTATATTTATTGTCTCAATTATAAAGACGTCGATTGTGTGATCGTTATTATTTCGATAAAACGTTTTTTTTTTTTGTTTTTTTAGTAAAATTACGTTTTTTTTTTTATAATTATTGTATTTTATCATAATACGCACATGTGTATTTATTAAATCAATTAATGAATTATATATGAGGTTTTTATGAATGTTATAATTTTCATTAAGTGTTAAAATATTTATTAGTTGACATTTAACCTCGAATCTTGGAAAATAAAAAAAAGAATTGTAACAAGTGTAAAACTTCTATTGTAGTATCATCTAGATAAGTATACGGGGTGATTTTCGTCATTCATAAGCCAGACTATACCTCAAGAATATTAATTAATGTTTGCCAGACAATAATTATTGCACTCATTTTTATATTTTTTCGTAATTAAAATTTTTAATCTCTTGTTTATTAAAATTATATTTTTAAATGACAACCAATGCTTTAATTTACAAATTCCTAATAAATATTTTTTTATAAGAATTTGTACGTTTTATTTTTTAATCAGATAAAAATTTCCTGAAGTATAATAAGTATTTAAATTTATAATAGGTAATATTGGAATGTTCTGTACGTCATTTATGCAATTTCAAAATAAAATGTTGATAGTTTCAACAAACAAGGAAAGTGGATAAATATTTTTAAATTAAGAACAAATATATAAAATTAAGAATGTATAAATTATTAAAATTTTCCAAAAATTTCACAAAAATTAATTATACTTCCTAGATACTATAGACTATAATATGGTAAATAAAATCACCCTATATATGTTTAAATCCAATATTTTTCTCCAGATTCCAATAAAGATAACGGAATAGAAATATTTCTATATAAAATAATAGTAAACATTTTTCAACTAGAAAATGTATTTAGATAAATGCATAAGTACAGATAGTTTCCAAAACTTAAAATATATCTATATTTTTAAGAGTATTATAGCTTACAGTGTATCTATATACCATATATTGCAGTTATCAATTTCGCAATTGCGTTTTTATTTCATTGAAAATTATCGATTTATTGCTAATACGTATCTGTAATTCTATTTTGTTTACGATTAAATTTTAAATCACTTAGATACTTAAACACTTGGTCAATGTGTGGTATCTCACATCTAAAAAGTATTATCGTGGAAGAAAAAGTTCCCTACTACCGTTTAATTTGTCCACATACTTCTGATTGTTAACACTACATATTAAACTAACCGTGATTACTGGAGATGTATTGTTATGGGTATTATTCAAAATTCGTCTATAATATTCCATTTAACTTTTTACGTATATGACGTATATGACGTATACTAAGCGTTTTATTGACTCCCGGTGAAGAATAAAATATATTAATTAAAATATAAATTCACATTCTTCTAAAATATAACCCAAAGTTGGACTTGAGTCCACTACCTTGATATTATAAGTTTTGTACTTTACCAATTAAACTTTTTATACATTTTATTCAATATTAAACATACTAATTAATTAATGGATTTACGCAAATTGTGTACATTTTGTATTCAATATATACACCTATACATACAAAATCTGTATTTTGTCCAAGTTTATAGTTTCTGTTGAAGGTTTCATAATTTACTGATGAAATCGTTTTCGAAATTAACTCTTATTTAGATTAAATGTAACGCACATTTTAAAATATAATATGTAAGCACCACACACTATATTTTCAACGTAGGTATTATATTAATTTTAACAACAATAATAAAAAAATACAGTAAACCATAAAAATGTATGTAAAGAAAACTCGGGTTCCTTGTTAAAAAGTTTAAATGAAAAAAAAATATTTATTTCCGATTGATGAAAAGTATATTTTCAAAACTCTTATCACCACTTGATTAGGATACTATTATGATAGATACTGCACAGGTATTCTACATTTGTGACACGCACTCACATACAAACTCATATGAGCTAAAACAAATATTGGTTCGAACATAAAAACTGATGTGAAACCGACAACGTTTCAAATCATGTAATAAATATAATAAAAATATTACGTGCTTTTAAAACTATTGAAATGTTATAGTATATTATTGTATACACAACGAAATCATATAAAATGCTTATAATAAATAAAATATTATGTAAATGCCAAAGACGACGAATCGAATATATTAAACGTATAATACGGTTAAAACTTCCTCGGTGATTTTCTATCACTTTTTTTAAAATTTTTTTTTTTTTATTTATTCTCGGGTAGTTTTCCATTCTGTCGGAGGTATACGTATTTTATTATGCCTTTTGGGTTACTAATCATCAGTTTGGACAACCTTATTTACCCCTTTGTTTCCGTCCGCCTGTCAGTAAAATTTGGTACAAATCATGTTGTTTGGAGTTTGTTGATTTCGTTACTACAGAGACGGATATCTTTCGTCTGCAAAATTAACAGTATGTGCGCACGTAGCTCTCTTATTCAAAATTCCACCATGAAAGCTCAAGTCGTACCAAAGGCATTGTTCGTTTGTTTTGAGCGCATTGGCTTCATTAAGTTCTATATTTTTTAAACACTTTTTTTATTGAATACTCTTGCTACTAAATCAGGCACGTGGCCAGTTATCCATGATGATCTCTGACCATTTCAGTAAACATAATGAACCAGTCACGTTTTCCGTGTTATCGTATTATCGCCTTTTCGCCCTGGAAGTTTTGTTGCACGGCGGTTGCTTAACAAACATAGTATTGTCACCAGATTATGTAATTTTAATTAAATTAATATTTCGTTGAGTACTTATTACTATCATAATTAGCCAATAAGTATTTATGTGGACAATAAAAAAACTAATTGCCGTGTTTCAGAACTTTTAAAATGTATTGAAATATTTTTAAAATTATCATCGCGTCTATGTATATATTATTTAGTTTGACTATCAAATAAATTTTTTTCATTCTATCTCAATGTTGATTTGGAGAATATCAATGTTATAAACATTTTTAAATAAATCGAAACACAGGTATACTATTAATAATCAGTACTTCTTGTTAAATAACGAAAAGTAATTGTAATTTGTAAAAATATATTTTTACGAAACATTTATTAATACATTTAGTATTAAAACCCATATAATTTAATGTTTCAGTATTTTTATTGTAATTTCACCATTTAAAATTAAAATTTTTATATTTTTTTGAAAATATGTTCAGTATGTGTTTTGGTACAAAAAATTCCCATTTAGAGCTAAGGTCATACGTCTAGAATATCTCGCGCTAAAATTGCAGTGAATTATACTGTAGATACTGTAGGTGTACATTTTTTTTTTTACAATATTTTATAAAAACTATTCATTATAAAGTATATTTTATTAATTTTTTATTTGATGGAATGTAGTAATTAAATTAATTGATAAATCAAAATAAAATAATTAGTTTATTTAAAAATTCGTATTAATAATAATAATAATTATAACTTTTTCATTAAATTGAACTCTAAAGAATTGATTTATTGGAAAATATATAAGGTATAAATATGCCTAGAAATATGAAAATAATTGCACGAGAAAGAATCTTACTATTTTGTCAATCTGTATCATTTTTATATAATATTATAGGTACTAAACTCTACTCAGAATCGTTTTTCGAATCCAATAATTTATATTCGCTTACGAAGTGAATATAATAATAATTTACTATAGGTACCTATTGTCCGATAATCGAATGTATATAGTAACATACAAGGTTTGAACAATTAAATTGAATTTATTTTTCCATTTATATGTAAAGTTGTTTATTTATTTTTAATTAATTTTCAGTGTTAATCTTCATTAATATTTTGATTATATCTATTGAGTCAAAAAAAATCATTAACTAAATTCAATTCATTTTAAAAACGTTTATCGTCAGTTTAGTCATAATAATGACTTCTTAATAGTTTCAATAATAATAACACTCGATGATAATCCCTTAGATTTTAGATTGTTAAAATTCTAAAATTAACTTAATAGGAATAAAGTCTAAAAATAATAGTTAATGTAAACGTACAAATTAAAGGGTTATAAGTGAAGTTATATACAAATCGAGGTACACCTATTGTTTATATGTTAATATTGACATAATTGTTTAGTATAACTTTCACTTAATAATTCATAAATGTCCTGTAGCCTTGGTAAAATAAATGCCAATATATGATATTAATATATGTAGGTACGAATAAAACAGACGATTCGGAAAAAAAATAAAATTGGATTTAGGACCTTTTCATTCTAATTCAGTGGCGATACAGATAACTCGTAAACTGCAGTATTCGTACGTGTTGGAATGAATAAAGGTCGGTAAACGTACGGTTTACCACTTTTAGTGATAGCCGAATGACGTCTCAGCGGTGACTTGGCAAAGTCCAGTCGCGTTTTCTAGCCGTCATAAACTATATATTTTTTTTAAAATTCCAAAACTATGGTTTTACGATTGAAATCGATGAAAAGATTTTATCGCTTTCAATACAATATTTGTTCATGATCTACTACTTTACTATATTCGCCAATGTGATTAATGGTATATACCACGATGTATGAATCATATATGGTAGAACAATGAAATAGCACAGGGAAACTCTAAAACGATTTTTTAAATTTGTTTCTCATTTTAGGTAAAACCAATAAATTAATAATTTTATTATTTTAATACTACTGAGAAGAATGCTGTTGAAAATTACAATTTAGATTTGTTACCAGTTAACAAACATATCATTTGTTTTATTGACAATATCTTATCCACATGCTATTATAAATATTATTAGATCAATATAGATAGGTATACATATATAATATATTTACCTATATAAATTGTTAATATTTTGTCAATTATCAACTTGATAAGCCTTTTTTATTTGAACAATAAAAATGTACATTGTTTTGATATATTGTTTATTAAAAAAATGTTTATTTTATTCTTTATTAAATTATACAAAACATGATTAGGTGGTTTTTTTAAACCATTTACTTTATATGACAATAGATTAAAATAAAATTACAAATAGACAATTGCGAATTGAAAAAAATGTTTATTGATTTTAAAATCTCAGTAATGTATTTTTTTGATTGAGTTAGTATTTTTTAGAAATATTTTTGAAGTCTTTTTTAAGTGTAGTCGTGGTAGTTTTATACATCCCAGGTGCCTTACAATTAACGCTGTTAGCGAACAATGCTTTTCAAATTTTTCTAGGGGAGGGAGCTTGCGCACAACGGGAAGCGGAGCTTCTCATCTTTTATATAAAATGCTAAGTATTTTTTTAGTTGTTTTTTTCAAGGAAAAATCTCTTATTTAATTATTTAATTATCCAGCCAGTTTTTGGGACCGCTTGCTGTGTATTCCTATACTTTTACCGTTTTCAAACTATTCTCCGGTCGTATTGACATTTTTACGCGTTGAATGTTCGTGTTTTCCCAGAGCATTTAACGGCGGAAAAAGACACGTTTCCGAATTCACTGTCCCTTCATTATCATTTAAATTTCGTTATCTTTCTGGACTTTCGTGATCAATTTTTGCGACCTTTTACAGAGTTTTTCGACGCCACGGACATTGGAATCACGTTTTTCAGAATTTTTTAACTCTCAAATGAACATTTCTTTGTCTACCGATCATCCCCGACCGACCGTCGTCCGGGACGTTTATTCCAAATATGTGTAATATCTGTCGTTATCTAAATAGTTTAAATACGAGGAATTACGAAAATTCTCGGTTAGGTATCTAAGTAGTATATGCAGAATAGACAGATTAAACGAACTTTTGATACGGGTACAACAGTTGGAATCCGACTCGGGCGATCCGATTTTTTTTTTTTTTTTATCTGTTATATGCGGTACGTGGGCAAAATGGTAATGTAATTACATATGTCATTATACATTTTATTATTTAATTAATTTTTTTTCCGTTTGTTTAAATTACGGATTGTACCGAGTGCATGCCTATTATAGATCCGAATATGTATTCAAATTGCGTGTTATATAATACCCTGACCCTTGCGACGAGTCCGTATTTAATTAATTAAGTCCGATCGACTGATTCACAGAGTATGTAGGTATCTAGGTATACTCTAGTTTTATACCTCATTGTAGTGTTTTTTATAATTATAATTAAATTCAAATTGATACTCGTACATTCCGGCGAACTTTTATTTTTTAATGATATTTAATCAGATTTGGAAACATATCGACCAGGTGACAATGGTTATATAAAAACCCGAGAACGATTATTCAGACACCGAATTCATACTATATTTTATTATACATTTATATTTTATAAACAAAAATAATTTATAAATACAATTTTATTTATACTCATATTATATTTAACGATAATAAATGCATCTTATAAAAAACTGAGAATAGTAAACTCGAAAAATTTTCGGATTACTTACTTTGTCAAACTAATCATCAAAAACGCTTTACGGGTATGTTACCGTCTATTAAAAAGCGAACGTTAGTTTCCGCCATAGGCGGAATATTTTTAAATTAATCAATTGACAAAATCAATTTTCAATCAACGTCTATTACGGATTCCAAAAAACACATAAACGTAGGCATATGAATTGTACTCAAAAGTAATTGTACCAAGGAGGTGTTTTACTCAAATAAAAATGACACTTAAAAGGTGTGACACTACAAATATACTGAGTGAAAAATCATTAAAAGGTTAGGTTTAACTTAAAAAGAGTCTCATTTGAAAGGAGTTTCACTTACAAACAGTTGCACGAGATAAGTGTTGAACTGAAGCTATATACTCTGACAGTATTATACCTAATTTATATTTTTGTATTTATACCCAATTTCTATACTACATAAACATTCGTAGGTAAATAAACATAAATCAAAACCGAAAAATATATTGTTATATTATAACGTTTCTACAATGAAAATAATTCGTGTTCTTTCTGTTTTCTTATTATTATAGAAGTTTGTAAAATAATCACTGAAACAAAATTATTCCGTTAGATTTTTTTTTTTAAATAATATAATAATAACTTTGTAGATTATTGTATCCCTTTGTGCAGGTGCAATGATATAACGCAATTTAAATGAAAAAAATAACACAAATTAATTTTAATTCAATATTTTTTTAATTCATAAAATTATATTTATTCAACCGCCAAGACGAAATTATTAAATTTGCTTATGCCGGCTAAAATTGTAGAATTTAATACACATATTATATAAATATTAAATAAAATAATGACCATTAATAGAAATATAAAGTAGAAATATATATAATTTTTTTTCTAGTTTTATTAATTTGTTATTGTCGGTTTCATATTTTCAATGAATTTTAAGTTTTTAATACAAAATAAATATATGTAGATGCATATTATACATATACATATAAAGGATTGAAGTTTTAATAAAAAAATATTTTTGGAACTAGACATAACACTAATATTGAGGCACTGGATCGTGAACCAATAACTACAGTTTTAATTATTCGAAGAACTTTTATAGGAGCCGCATCTCTATCGACTCGTTAATATTATAAATTAACACATGGTCAATATTAGAAAGAAGTTTTGATCTCTTAATTAAGGTTAAGTTAGCCTACCTAATCTAACCCAACAATTGAAATACTGGATTGTACACTTATTTAGATTTTTTTTTTCTAAAATCTTCAATTAAACGGAAACCTGAATCGACATAAAAATACAATAAGATTTCACCCTTTTGATATATTATAATAATCTAGACTAATATATTGCAAAACTACATAATTATAATAAAAAATAAATTATGCATCATAGCATATAAAAATAATTTTCAAAACATATATATTTTATAGATTATGGTCATCGATACATAAATTACTTCGGATTGTAAATATGAAACGGTTATTCTTATTTTGAACTTATCTGAATATATTTTACAAAGCATATACCCATATAGATAAATTGTTTATAAATTTGAAATTAAACCTTTTAATTAATTTCGTAATTATAATATGTTTAAGCAATAAAAGGGTTGTTGCAACATGAAACTTAAAATATGCCGCTTGAAAAAAATATTGAATTTTGCATAAGGGGTTTTAATAAACGTTATTTTAATTGTAATATAATGTCCTCTACTGTTATAATGAAATCTTGTTTTTATTGATTATGTAAGGCCACCAAGACCAAAAAAGTAAAGAAAAAATTAAACAAGTAGGAGTGGAAATACTTTGCTCGACTGGTAGAATATAAGTGGTGGATATCTTAAATATAAACGCAATAATAAATTATTTATTTCTATAAATCTATCCTGAGTGAATTTTCAGTGTAGTATAATTAACATTATATTATTGCCAAAAAACTAAAAAAAAAAAACACAACGTAAATATAAAAATATATAATTCATATTTCAAACTCAATGATAAGTCATGATTTAAGATACACTTTTTTGGAGACAATAAGAAAATTTTATATCGAAATAAAAATCATTGTAAAATAAAAATGAAATTGGGTAAAAAAATAATGGGAAATGAAGATTCAAGATCTTTAGTTTTTTCGAAAATGGTTAGAATAATGTACGTTTAACCTTGTACTGAATTTTAAGGTTTTATAACCCAAAATTAACTCATTTAGCAATTAATAACCTTGAAATTCATAAATTCTACGAATAAACTAAAGTTTTAATAAAAAAAAAATATTTAAAAATTTTATCACCGTCAATTTAGTACTAATTTACACATTCAAGATTTGAGAATCCCGAAAGTTTAATAAAAACAATTTGGAGAGAACTGTATTTTCACTGTTTTATATGATTTTTCAATAGTTTTCCTTTACGCGTTATTATAATTTAAAAAGCAAAACAGAAGAAGTACTAATTATAGTGATCGATATAAAGTAGAGTGAAAGTGTTATATATCTTGTAAAATAAACATGTCGTTTAATTTAAATATTCAATTTTCTTTCTATAATTGGTAGAAAAGTAACCCAAAGGTAGATAGGTAATATAATATAATTATATATTGTATAATTATTTACGAAAAATTAATATTTAAATTGTGCCTAGGAAATTAAATATTAATATCATATTGTCTAGATTTTTACTTACATATATTATTTGTTCATAAATCATTACCGCATCACGTATGCACTTCGAGCTATATTTTTTATTTTCATTCATTTCGAATCAATGGCAAGGATCGTTATAGTAAAGGAATATAATATACAATAACTTCGTGATTGCGAGTCTCCTCTGAAGGGCGATTAAAAATAATAAATTATTTAAAGAGGCAAATTCGACAACAGCGATAAAATTATGAAAATTATTTGTGGGCCAAGGACAACCGAACTTAAAAGGATACGACAATAATTTTCAATTCATCAAATACGACGTATGTGATAACTGATAATTCACGTGAAATTCTTGGTATACAATTTATTTTATTTTAAACTTAATGTATTCTTATTCAAGCAAACTATAATCTGATTCTCCGGAATTTAGTACTTCGATAATTTTATTTACCTTCCTGAATTTCATTTTGACGATGCACAGAAGACTCGAAGATGATTTCACGTGGACGAAGTATTAAACTGAACAAGTAGGTAGTATAGAAATTGTGCAATAATTAATTGGACTCGGCTGTTCCGAGAGCACTGACCGTATAGTTGCCTGTTTGATTGTTAAGATTTCCGTTCCTTCGTGGAAGGATATTTTTCATATTCCAACTGCGATGGTGAATGTGACCTTTCGATATGACGACTAAGATATGTATTTCAATAGTGTGTGACCCTTATCTTTTACAGTACAAGCATAACCTCGTTACGTATGTCGATGAAATATATTTTATTTACTCGGGTTCATATATATTTGAGAAACAATAATGGTAACAACTGTTTTTTTTTTGTTTAATAATATACAATATAATATTGTATATCTACATAATTTTATTCCTATTATATCTGTTTGCATGTTATTGTACATGATTAAATTTTTAAATTGGTGTGGTGTGTCTGAAGTGCATCGTCCTATTATATATATATATATATTTATTATTTTTTATTGACATCGAAAATGAATATAACGGTTTTTCTGTTGGATGGATTTTTAACATACATGCATATTAGTTGTTTACGCACATAATAAGAGTATATTTTAGTATTATAATATTATCAGTAAAACACAATAACGTATGCAAAAAATTAAAACATCGAAAAATGAACTTTTCAAAATCCCGTTCGCTATCGGATAATAGGTATACATGTGACTTTCGAATTAAGTAATCTAATCGAAATTTTAACTCCCGAAATAATAAAAATAAACATTGTTGTAAAATCACTAGCTTTCTTGTTCTTTTCGGAATTAAAAATACTTTTCATTATATTAAGAGTTGTAAATATATTAACTCAAAATTGGTTACAAAATATATTCGACCAATATAAAATTATCATAAAATTACTATTATATATATATATATATATATATCTGAATTAGACAGAGCTGGAAATGATTCTAAACTAAATTTTAAACTAATTAAAAGTATGACGTAACGTTTAAAAACTAAATTACCTATTCAGGAAATCTGTAGGAATAATTACATACTTCAGATGAATTAAAATAAACAGCTTATTACTTTAATGAATATTTTTCCAAGTACAGCACAATCATATATAACAAAATAAGACATACGAGATAAATATCGCCTAATACAGGTATAGATAGGTATAATATAGTTTAATAACCAATCAATCAAAATTTAATAATACAATTATTTTCTTTGGTAAATTTAGTTCTATTAATAACGATGCCATCATAAAGACAATTAATTCACTTAAAGAAGATTCATCACCTGGATTAGATGGAATTAAAACGAAAGTGTTCAAATTATATATAAATATATTAATTAAATTACTATATCACATTTTCAATTTGGCCATTTCAAATTCTACTATTATAGACAGTTTTAAAATGTCGGTAATTATACCAAAACATAAAAAAGACGATAAGTCTAACATAGAAAACTACCGTATAATCACTCAAATATCAAATATTACTAAATCATTTGAAAAAATAATTAAATATGAATTAGTATGTTATTGCGAAACTAAAAAATAATTATCTGATTTACAATTTTGTGTTAGACCAGAAAATAATACAGAACAAGCAATTTTTAAATTTTCAACTAACGTTTTAAATTCCTGTTTATTTAGCAAAGGTATTAGATACAATTGATCATATAATCTTGTTACAAAATTTGAACAAATTTGGTATTAAAGGACCAGCCTTCAATTTACTAAGTTTATACTTACAATAGAAAATAACGTGTTCGCATAAATAAATGATCAAGTCAAGCATATTTAATATTATGTGGTGTATCTCAGAGAACTTCTCTATCTCCAAACTTTTGAATTTACACTCCAATCAAATAAATGAATTGAATATATATGGTAATTTAGTTCATTATGCAGATGTTACAGTACTTATTGCTGATGGCGATTCTTGGGATAAGGTTTTTATAAAGGTACAAGATGACCTAAAAAAAAAAAAATTAGAATATGGCTATATGCCAATAATCTATTTCTTAACTTACAAAAAATTTATATTTTACCACATTATATAGTCGATTATAATCGTCTGAATTTAACAAGTTTGTGTATACATGGTAATAAATAATTAAATAGAATTTATGCAACTGTAAAACTTTCATAGGTTTTATTAAGACCCATAAATATCTAGGTATAGTAATGTTTCATAATCTCAAATTTAAATACCATATAAAATTAGTATCAAATAAATTAAGATAAATTATTTACTCTTTAAAATACCAAGCTAATATATTAGAAAATAAAAATTATAATATCATACCAAGTACTGGTTGTATCTAATATTAATTATGGTATTTCTGTTTGAGGAGTTGCCTACGATATAATTATAGACCCACTAAAAAAAATGTAAAATAGAATTATCAAAATAATCTCAAAAAATAATCCTATGTACCAGGCAGATTACCATTTCAAAGAATTAAACGTACTAACAGTAGAAAAAAATTATTCTATAAAGCTTCAGTACTTTACATTATATAAAAATAACCTCATTTATAATTCAGGACATGAATATAAAACTAGACAATAATATAATATATGTGTAACACTAATGCATAGAAAACTAACAAAATATTCATTTTTATATATTGGTCAAAAACTATATGTTAGACTTCTATTAGATATTAAACATTCTATTTCTTTTAAAATTTTTAAAATAAAATTACGGGTTGGGTTATTAAAAAAAACAAAATATAGATATTTAACAAATGTATTTTAGCTATTTAAAACTATTGCTTTTAAAATAAAATATGAAATAAAATAAATTTTACGTAAAAATACATTTTATAATTTTAGTTTTAAGTTTATCAGTTTAATCAATTTTATTATGTTACATACTTTAATAAAGATTTTTTATATATAGATATATATATAATTTTTTTTTTATTTGTATTTATCTATTTTATTCTAATTTGAAATTCATGGTTCCCCACACGAACCTGTTCCGTTGGGTACATTACCTTCGTTGAAGAGCTAAATAAATAAATAAATATATAATAAAATGAAAATATATACGGAACATAATATTTACTAGTCATATAAAAAATTAAAAAGGTAAAAAGATATTTAATTTAATATTTAAATCCTTTACATTTTAATTTTAAATTTAAATAAATATTAGTTTTGGGAATCCAGGAAAATGAAATTTTTATTTAACTTATATCTTCTTTAATATTTATTAATTTTGATTACTAGATCATTTAATTTGTCGGATATATCTACTGTAATATGTCTATAAAACGTAATTTAAAAAATGTTGATCAATTTTATCGGTGGTATATAAATATATAATGATTAAACGAGATTTTTATACATTTATATATTTTAATACGATTAAATTAACGATAAATTGTCATTAGGCTCCCTAATACTTTTCTAATAATTTTATTTTATTTGTCTCCGTTAAAAAAAAGAATACACAAAAATACGAACATTATACGGATAACGAATGAAACTCGTATTTTATACAAACGGCCACAGTCATTGCGGTGCAATAGTATGGCGGTGAATCGTCAGTCTTCGTTCCGGGTATATATGGTATCCCTTATAATGTATATTGTGAATATCGCCGGGATGGCTCGCCCTGTTGGAGGGACACTAAACGAGATCATTAAAAGTTATTGCGCAGACAAAATGCACAGTTAATGATCCCTTTAGGATTCCGAAAAATCTTTTGTTATTCGAAACGAGGTCGTCTAACGACTGCCATGGTCCGGCAGATAAGCGATAATATAACCGCAACCGTGGTAGTGGTGGTGATGAAACTGTCATCTCGACGAAACAATGGGTTTTAATGGTTTCCACTACGGCATAAGCAATATATATATATTAAAATATAAAACTGTATAATATGTTCCATTGATAATAGTATATAGTGTATCTCGGTGTTTCACAACCTCTGTATCCGATAAGTTGACTAGATTTTTCATTGTTTCCTATTTTCTAAGAAGAAAACGTTCAATATGGTGTCCACCAACTCTTATTTTCAATACAATAGATACCGGAAAAGTCCGTATGAGAAAACAATTATTGTGGAAATAACTGGATCCATCGGACAATATATTATTGTGCATTACCTACAATATATAGGTAAGTATATAAATATTGATGTAATGATTAAGAAAATATTACTTAAATGTAATAAAACATTAATTAGGAATATTTAGACATCTACTTATATGGAATATTATTACAATTTAATACAACTATTAAATATTTAATTTTAAATTTTAAATACCACGGGCTTGGTGTATAATAAAAATATATTCAATTTTGTTACACAAATGACCCTTTGAAATAATATAGTAGAATTTTCCTATCTATAACTGGAGTTTCTAAGTGCATTATTGAATAATTGTTATCTAACAATAACTGAATAAATAATTCACTTTTTTTGCACTATCATTTATATTATAAATTAACTAGTATGAAAAGATTTTAGTCAGTGATGTATTCAGTTAGGAGAATCAATAATCATTTTGTTCAGTGTCGCCAACCAGTCAATATCTTCGTTGACCACAGAGCACTTCCTTCCTAGATTGTCGTAAAATCGCCTCACAGTCGTGACACCGAGTCGGCAGTCAGACTCAAAAATTGCGACTTCGTTCACGAAACCAGAAGACCTTCGCTTTACACAACTGGCCTCTGGCTAAATAGTGAGTATATCGTACGGTACTGCAGTAGGACCCACCACGGGCAAACCTACGCGGTACATCTCCACCACAAAAACCCCCTTAGGGTTTCTTACTTGCATCAATGCGTCATACCAAATGACCAAAAAAACAACGCAGGCACATAACTTAATTTTCCAGCAACTCTAAAAATCTCAAGCACCAAGCAATCCACTACATCGTCTTCTACAGCTGAAACCTTGGTTAAGAAGTCAAAAACAATAACACCTCCAATAGCAACCCTAGTCAAACCAAAAACGCTTCAAGCTAATCCGCCAGGGATATCTTCGCCTCTGACGACGATCTCGACACCATCATCACAACATTAACCAACAGTTACCAAAAGCGAACAGTACCCATAGTCTCGGCAAATCTCGCGCACCCTTCTCTGGGAATAAACAACAAAACCAACCAAATTCCGATGTTACTCTAGCCAAAATCTGCTGACCGCTTCCAGTCATCATCTCATTGTCAATCTGGCTCAAAGTTGCTTCACTTATCTTCCAAGGCCCCAGCCTTGCTTCGGCCGACTTAGTCACCAAATCGACTTCTGACGGCAAAATTAACCTTAAAACTTAAACTTTAGCCTAATTCCGTCACGTGTAAATAATTCTGTGCACCAATCACGTGGATTTCCACACCCACACACTAACTGCCGAAAGTCACCTTAAAGTAGTACTCATAGGCTTTCCGATTTACATCTCAAGTGAAACTCACAGCCATTAAATTCGAAGTCCATATGATCAGACTCTTCGGCTTAGTAGAAAAGCCCGTGCCCCTTTCCCTAGTTTCCCTTTCGGGTACCAACGCCAAGGACGTATTCAATCTTAACGAACTATTTTATCTGAAAATCTCCGTTGAAATATTCAAAACATTAAGCCCTTCACAGTGTCACAGTTGTCAAAAATTCGGCCATATTTCCCAAAACTGTGGAAATTCATCCTCTTGCGTAAAATGCGCTGGAGCCCATCCTACAAACAAATACACTTACACTCGTGAACCGCCTCCGACCTGCGTAAACTGCAACTGCTCACACAGAGCAAACTATTGTGGCTGTCCAGTGTATACCCAATCCACAAACTCCACCAGATCAAAAACCAGAACAACAGACAAACCCTCCATTCGCCCCTCAGTCAAATCCCTCACAATATTTACCTTCACAACGCACTACACAGACGCAGACCATGAACTACGCCAAAGCAGCAAAGGGAACTTAACTTAGTTAAAATTTCCTAATTAGGATAAAAATCGATATACCTATATATCGTAAAAAGGTAAAAAAGTATAGTGATTCTTTACGCTCAAAAAAATACTGGGGTTTTCTTCTGCCTAAAAAAGTGCATTTATGTAAAAATAAAAATACAATATGTATTTTAATCCCCATACATAAATCTGAAATCAGAAAATAATTTATAAAAAACTGTCAAGATACCTACATTACTGTTTGATTTACAATAATGTAGTATAAAATAAGCAGTACCCATCACTTTAATATATTTTCTATACTGAGTAGACATAAATACCAGCCTTCATGTAGATAAAAAGACTGGGCTCAGCCCAATATGAAATAACTGTAAATAAAATCATTATTTTTTGTATTATATTTTTCGCTAAAAAAAAAAAACAAAAATATCAAACCTTTAATAAATGTCTTTAAAAGTTATAGATTTTATGTGTATACTACCTTTCATACAAATATTAAAAGACTACAAAATGTATGATATAAAAATAACTATAAATTTAAAACAGTTATATTATATTATATGGAAATAAGTACCTATAGTTTTAACAAAACATGCTATCTATGAAATATTATTGACGCAACTGTGTAATGTTTATCAGTTTCCCACTTCCGTGTTGCTAAAAATGATAAATAATAAAATAGTCATGGCCTGAATTATTATTGAAAGTTACCATATATTATTTAGGTACCATATAAATGAGATAAGCCTGTATCTATGTAACTATATGTGTATATATTTAATATTAATTAAAATTATTGAGACAAAATGTAATTTATTTTTTATTAGACATTTTTATTATATTTTAACAACAAAGACATTTCAACATCTTTGTTAGAAATTTAACCTATCCATCCGTGAAAATGTGAAAATAAATAAATATTCTGTAACAATTTATACTCGGTATATTAACTATTTTTAAAATATTATTATTATTTTATATTTATTACTTTAGAAAACATTGATAACACAAAATTAATAATGGTATACACGCGAGTAGGTACATAACTATATAGCCGCTGTAGGTACCAGTATTTTAGTGCATACAAGGTAGAGGAATTCTATATGAAAGTTATTTTTATTTCAATTTCGTGAACGATCAACGTCGAAGCGTGTGCGTGAGTGGTGCATCGATTCTTATGGATTACGTACATGCTATTTTAGGTATCTACTAAAATTTTGTATAGGTACTAAAAAGTAAATTTCTCATTCAAAAATTTGCATTATATTCTTCGGGCAAAATTTAACTTAATCTAGATATTTTTGTATAAGTTAACTTGAAGTTAACTAGTTAAGATTAATAAAAAAGTAACTTATTAAGTTAAAATTTAATTAAAAAAAAAGTAACGCGTTAAGTAACTTAAGTAAAATTAACTTAACTTTTAAACTTAATTTTAACTTTTAACTCGTTAATGCCCAGCCTTGGCCCATAGTGCTGTTATTCTCCATCTTCAAGATACTGGAAAAAATAATATTCAGAGACCTTCAGATCCAGATAAATTACAAAAATAAGAACAAGGAGCTTCCATGCACGAACACTACACCACCCAGCAACTCGTCAAACTCGTCGACCACCTAACATTGAGTATAAATAGCCATATACGTATCGCCATGGTCTTCCTAGACATTAAAAAGGCTTTCGACAGAATTTTCCATGACGTCCTGTTATACAAAATGACCCTAATGAACATCTCGCCAAATATCATTAAAATCACCCAATCATTCCTTCCAAATCGCATAGTCTCTACAAAGATCGACGGCGATAAATCTTCTTCTCGTACCATTTTGGCTGGTGTGCCACAGGTTTCCTGCCTGGCACCTACACTTTACCTCATCTACACAAATGGCATCCCCACTCTTCGCCAGATCTAAGTATCTCTATTCGCAGATCATACTACATTCTCAGCAACTCCATCTCGCTTTAAACAGGTTTAGAATATGGCACCTAACTATTAACTCCAACAAAACAGTAGTAGTTATATTCAGTCACTCAATGCATAACATCTTCCCTTAACTTTCTCTAAATGGTACAGCTCTTCCCTGGCCACCCATGTAAAATATCTGGGTGTCACCCTCGGTTGAACATAAACTTCACAAACCACGTCAGTAATACTATTAAAAAGGCCGTCAGTACCCGAGGCATACTTTACCCCATCCTAAACCGAAAAAGTTCCATCTTTACAAGAACCCATATAAACCTACTCAAAATGTATGTCATACTTATCCTGACATACGCAAGAGAGTGTAACGTCACAGATACCTGAATATAACTTTAACGTCTGCGGTATTGGTCATGCGGTGCACAACAGATGGCGCTCAGATCCTGGGATGACTACCGACGCCCTACCTTGAGCAAAATTTTTAATAATTTTAATAAAACATCCAATGTATATATAAATATAGCAAATTAAATAATTGTCATTATGTAAACAGCGTACATCAGTTTTTATAGTTTATAAGGTATTAAATAAATATTAATACTAATATTCGTTAAGCTTGAATTTTACACTCATCAAATTAAACGGGGCAAACCGATGACAAGTATAATTAAAATTCAAGCTAAAAACCAACTTTTTTCCCACTCGGCGAATAAATATATATATATATATTTATATATATATATTTACTGATCCAGCGGCGTTTCACTACCTTTTGGCAGTGCAGCCACGTTCAGCTAGTAATAGTATATATATAGATATTCATTCACCCTTAATACGACAATATGCCACAACAGAGGTCCGTGTTCAGGCGATTGTTGATTTTACCCTTTCTTTTTCAACGGTGTTTCAAAACTCTGCAGCCGTGTTAAAAAAGTCAAGTAAAAATGTGTTTTTGTTTTGCTTGGACTTCATTTATCCGAGGTACAGGTAATCATTATATATATATTTGTTTATTCTGGGAATGTGTAGTCTTACACCTGTGGTCAGTGTTCCACAGGAAACCGTATAACTGACAACGGGTACATTAAAAATAAATATTTAAAGTTTTCTCCTAATAAATTCAAATTTCATATAAAAAAATATGTTTCTTCTTTATATTATAAAACCTATATAAGATAAAAACTAAAAAGGTAAGGTTTCAAGAGGCCTGCCCCCCCCTAATTAGCAAAACACAATGGAAGAGAATCAGAGGTCATAACTCTACATTTTGATACATTAAAAAGTAATTTATTCATATTGAACTAATCATCGAGACTAACTAGTTCATTTTGAAGAAGTTTAGAATCACTCGAAGAATCAATAATTTGAAATTATTTTAAGTCATCAGCAAAAAGTAAGCAACGATAATTACTAACCTTTATATCCTTAATAAATAAACTAAATAAATAAGAAGCCAAGTGACATCCTCTGAAATAACATAATAAAATAAGAGCTATAGTTTTTAATTTTTACATATTGCTTTGTATTCGTCAGAAAAGGCACTAACCATGAGTAATATTTATTACAAAAACCTAAGCTACATAATTTTACTGTTAAAGTATTGTGATCGATTTTTATCAAAAGTATTTGAAAAGTCAGTGTATATAATATATTTGATACGTATTAATTTTACTTACTTTTTCGCCGTCTTTCCGTGATATATAGTTAAAAAGAACGTTGTACTTTTTAGTAATTCAAATATATGTGTATATACTGTAGATAAATAAATAATTCAGGTGTGAATTCGATGCTCGTCGTTAATAAATTAAATATATTTTTTTATACTTGGTTGTTTAATAAATTTTATTATACAGAACATGATTTTAATTGTAAAACAACTACTTGACAACTATTCACAAAAATACAATAATCTCTTGGTGCTCAAACACCAGAACGATCCAGCGAACGCTCTGTATATGATGTGATGATAGGAGATCTCAATGGTGACCAATCCAGATTTTAATGTCTCTATAGATGTGAAACCTCAACTATATAATTAATTTATAAAAGCTTGCTTGCCAAAAATAGGTATATGTTACAAAATAAATCAAAATTAAATAATTAATTAATTTAATGCAAAAACACTTTGACATACTAAATGCAGGCAAGAGAAAAAAAAGACACGGTTCGCTCAAGCTCTAGTTTTAAGTGCACAATTATCATTAATGGACTAGTTCTGATAATTATTACCTTTGACCGATTATGCTATCAGCACAACATGGGACATTCATGCACATAATAATTATGTAGTTAATATAATTATTATACCCGACTCCAGTGAACACTCAAGGTGTGATTGGTGGAGAGTTATAATATGGTACAAAATAACATTAAAATGAATTCCTTTTATAAGGACATAATGAATATCGATTATGCAAATGATAGGCTGAATCCTGACATACACGTATTTATATAGATTTTATATATATAAAAAAAAAAAGAATAAAGAAAATTGGAGCAACAAAAATCCAACACAAATAAAACATACCACGAGGATGGCCAATGAAAAGTGTTTTGGACAAAAATTAAATAAATGGAAATGCGATTTACCCGCGCAATTAATTTATTAATTATACTATAAGATTGTATCGCAAAAAAAGATTGGAGCTTTGCTACTGAAAAACGCTCTTATATAGGCCATATACCCCCGATGATATCTGTCTTCACTTATTCAAAATGCATTTATATTGATCTTGTATTTCGGGTACGATCATGAATTAGTTTGGTCGAGTTTGTTATATGCGGCATATATAGATTCGAACGGTCATCTGTATTTTTAGCACAAATTAATTCTTGACTTTTTTTTATTTTATTATCACACTAGTCCGTATACTACGCGGCGTTATTTTATATTGTCCTAGGTTTGTTTATTTCCGTGTATAAGTCTTATAATATTTTACTATTTCGGTACAGTAAAAATTCAACAGTGGTTTCGTTATAACATAAAAAAAAAAAAAAAACAAACGAAAATTTGGATACAGTAATAACGTTTATGCGTTTCTTTGGCAGTTTATGAGATCTATTTAAAGTTTTTATTCAATGTGTGGAATCCCAAAATGTAATTTCGCAAAAGCATTTTTTAAAAATGTGTACAAAACTTTATCAAACTCACTCCACCGTGTGAATAATGCAAACATACCGTTTCAATTTGGTTTGATGTATCTATTAAGTCTTACCTAAATATATTATATTTCCAATTATTAATTTATGAAATATGATTATATTACCACATATATTGATTAATCATTATTATTATTTTCATTATTTCTCCTCTACTCTCGTCATTGTTATTTATAAAGGTACTTTATATTGTAAATCATATTTTTATATGTGAATATATGAATTAAATAAAATACTAATTTCACTGAATGTTCACTGACCTCCTGAATTTTAGATCCCTACATCAACGACAAATTGTATCAATTAAACTTTTTCATAATAAACATTTTATTATGTATACAGTGTAAACGATACTTATAAGTGATTATTAGGGTTCGGATTTTCAGGCAATATAAATGATAAAAAAAGCACTTAAAATGTGAAAAAAGGCAAAAAAAAGGCATTTAAAAAAAATATTTATTGTTTAAAAATTAAAAAAATATTGTTAAAAAAAAAAATTAACAACCATGTAGGCATTAAAAATAAAAAAAGGCACTTAAAAAATATCGATTATTAAATATGTAATATATAAAAAAATTATTGAAAATTTTGTCTAACGCATTTTTATGTTTATCACTTCTAACATGTTGCTGTACATGGAACTTTTTGTCACTTGATACTTTTTCGTCAGAAATTTTACAGTACAAAATTAGTCCATCGGTTGAAAATATATTTTCCCCGAATTCTGAAACGTACTTTTTTAATTTACAACTCTCATTCTTATTAATTTTCGATATATTATGACTACGAGTATACGACTAGATACAAAAAAATACGTATTGTAATGCGACTGAACAATGGTTGACGACTGCGGAATGATATACAATTTATCTACGATGAACACATTTTAATAGTAGTTTCTATAGATGATGTAGGTACTTTTTACTTTGATAAACGCACATACCGATATATACGATACGCATATCACCGATAATAAAGTATACACAATGACATGACGTGTCAAATGTCATGTGGGAACTTTATATCCATTATCGGTCATTTTAAACATACCATCAACAACGTCTCACACGTCATAAATTCCTACCGTGTCTTTGCAAGTTCTTATTAATTTGTACCATAAAATTATCAAATTATTGTAATAAATTGATAATTTAACAAAAAAATATAAAAAAGGCAAAAAAAGGCAAAAATAATGTTTATCCATTAGCATAGAAATTCGAAATACGAAACAAATTTTTATAAAAGAACGGTCTTTCTATCACTTCCCCTCCAAAAAAGGCATTTGCCTCAAAATCCGAACCCTAGTGATTTTAAATTTTAACTAACAATATTGATACTGTTTATATAAAAAGACCCGTATTTAAAATTTATCTAACAGTTTATAGGTTTATAGGTTTATAGATTAATTGAAAATAGTTATATTATAAATCTTAACATTATTTGTTTTTATTTGTTTAACAATTTTAAATGAATGTGAGATGAATCATTTTTATCTTGAGACTTCGGACCTTGATACCAATTTCCATATTTCCATACATAACTTCGAAATTATTAATCAAGATGTTTATTCAAACTTCTAGCAATCGGAATATCGAATTTTCCTCAAGAAAAATTAATACAATTATAAAACAAAAATTTCCCTCCCCTTTGTATATCAAAAAAAGCAAGGGCACGTCAATTAAATTAACATAAATCTATTTACAGTACATTATTCGCAGGTTTTAAAATATTATAGAACTAATGCGGTAAGAATGTGAAAAACCCGCATCGACCAGAATGTGGAACTTTTCATTTTCATTTGGTAGCACATTTCGTATTCACCACGTATGATGTAAGTTATATGCTCCCAATTCAATTATTTTCTGTCTTCGTATTTTTTCCAATAATAACTACAGGCACGAAAAAGTTGAAATAAACGGGATGTATTTGAGCGTATTTGTTTTCCATGGTTGAAGTTAAATATGTTTTCACACGAACTATATTTCATTCTATCGGTTAAAATTGGTATAAAATAAAGGTTCATTTCGATAATAAAAGGTTTGTAGATATTATATCGAAATTTTTTCTAAATTATAATTATTTATATCGTTCTTGTTTTATTTAATTAATTTTATTTAATTTTTAATTTTTATTGTTTTATTTTTAAGACCTATATAATATTTGTCCAAAATATGGAAGTTTATTGAGGTGTACGATAAATAAAAACTGATTTGAATTTATAAACAATTCTTCATATTTTGTTTTAATATTCATTACTTAAAATATTAATTAATATTGGCAATGGGGTTTATGCACTTCAAACACTAAAATCCATTTATAATACATACATATTTTATACACCACATGTTAAAATTATTTTAAAATTGTTTTTAAAAAAAGTTTTATTGGTTTTGGTTTGTGTTTTAGTATAAAACAAGTAATATTTTAATGATTCAATTCCAGTTGTCTAAAACAATTCAATAAACATTATGGTTTAGGATTCGGTCAAAATAGGTTTGTAAACATTTTTATTGAAAAAAATTTCAAAAAATATTAGTTATAACTATATATTGTGTTAATATCAATTCGTTCAAATATGCAGTTGGAACCATAAAGTTCTTTTGATTGCAGTTTCATTTTTATGAAAATAATCATTCTAAGGCTGGTTTAATTCTCAGTTGGAACAGGTTCCTATATATAAACTAACGAAAATCGTTAAATTAAAATATAAACGTGTTCAGGTTATTTTAGATATATACTTCTAATTTTGAAATTGTATTGATTTCAATACATGGATTTTAGTGTAATAATTGGTCTCGAAACTGATTTTTTCTAATTTGCTAATTTGGTATGCGATAATTTCACCACTCATCACATAAATATACTATATATTAAAGACTGCACAATATTTTTTCGCATGGGTACAAAATAAAATGTTTTTTTTTCTTTTTGTTTCTTTAAAGATAAAAAATACTCAAGGATATTCACTTTATAGTTATACTGCAAAGTGAGGATTCGCAAACATTATAAATGACCGATAAAATCCATCTAAACATATAAAGTTTTCCCTAATAAACTGCAGGACGTGTACAACTAAAGTTGTCTGTATAACGTGGTCGAAGGACCGTTAACTCTGCGAATTAATTTCCTGGTTCATTTCGTACCGACAGCCGACAGATTTTTATCAATTTCCCAGAGTATATATATATATATATATATGTATACGAGTACGCACATCGAAACGCACGGAAAACCCGGTCGAAATTGCGATATTTATTATTTATATGATTTTCTATGTCGACTTATCTAAGTACATACCATATTCCCAAGAAGAAGAAAAGAAGTAAGAAATAAAATACAAATAAATAAATGCACAATCAACAATATCAGCTGTGAACTCGATCGAATAAGAATAGTATAAGAAAAACGACTTAGGTAAATTGAATTTTATGTTATTTTTTTAATGGAAAAATAATACCTACCTACAGTTTTAAACATTATATTAATATAGAGTAAAATAAAAGAATAATTACAGAAATAATATAGATACGACTCTACCTACGCGATATAGAATGTATGCGTGGGCAAAATTTTAGATTAATTTACGGAGGTGATAAAAACGTATTATATACACAAATATCTTCGCCCAAAGGTATACACCCACTTATTCCAACAACTCAACTGCGAAAATTCAAAAACAAAAACTTTTACCCTGAAAAAAGTTTTAAGAAACATAAGATTTATAAACTTCCATTTAAAAACAAAAATAAATGAAAATAATGATTAAGTTATAACTTCTAAGAAAATGTTAATTAAACATGATTGTTGTTTTGGTTTTATTTTTCGATAATAATTTTTTGATTATTTTCATATTATTGATTATTAAATTGGATAATTTTAATTATTATATTCAAAAAATGTTTATTATGAAAAATCATAAAATTGAAATGTGGGTTAAAAAAAATGGATAGGGAGAATACAGAATTCAAGTTATATAAAAGAAATCTCAATATCAAATGCTCCAAGCATTCTTCGTATTGCGTCTATAAATTTGGCTGGAATAATATTAAGGGCTGGAATCTGTTTTAAGTCTGGTTTTATACTCAAATTAAAGAAATAGGATTCTAAAATTATTACAATTATTCCTTTAATATTACAATATAAGAATTATTTAGTATTTAGTAGGAATTTTAATTGTATTTAATAACCAGTATTATATAGAAAATCCGAACCAGAACCTATATTCCGTTTTACTTACACATATATCCGATATCTTAAACTATTATTTTTTATAAAACCAGATCTAGATTTAAATTTTAAGACGAAAATAAATACATTTTTACAATTCCTACCTCTGAGCCATGTTACTATTTCATAGCAGATTTTTCTCAGAATTCATACTTATATTTTGGTTGATGTGAATATTCAAACATTTGAAAATGTAAATTACAGCTAAATTGTGCGGAAAATCATTTAATAGCTATATATTTATATATAAAAAGTAGTATATAAAACAATTTTAATTATAACAATCAAACATCGAATGCACGTGATTATCTTATGTAATTAATTATATATTTATTCATCACTATTATCTTTTGGAGTATAAAATATTGATTTTTACAAACGGTGTTCAACGTATTGCACCACAGAATACTCTCAATCCAAATAAATATTGATAAATATAGGTCTAAAACATCGAAAATTTCAACTGTTGGAAAGAAAATAATGTTGGTCTGAAATTATTATGATTTATGTTTTATTCTACCTTTGTAACTCAATAAATGTATTATTTAATTTTATCTCACAAATACTGACGAATAGTGTTACCACCATGTTATATTTAGATAGGTAGGCAGAAAGACGCTTAATCAATATTACATGACAAAAACTCGAGTTTTCATTGCATTTTACCAATGATTTGTACGGATTTTTTTTTTTTGCACATTAGAAAATTCTAATACATAACCTTTTATTATGTCAATAGATAAGTTTATGTTACATATATATATAATCATCTGAACATTTATTACTTATTGTAGTTTTTTTATAAATATATCTCTAGTATAAAATGCGTTTTCATTCATTAATCATCATTAACATGTAACAAAAGGAAATCGGTTAAAAAACATCAAACATTGGTTACAACAAACAAAGTGACAATATTATATTTTCCTTCGATTTCATATAGGTAGGTGTACTCGTGTTTGTTTGTATATTGGGTGGGTAGATGATAATTAAAAAAAGTCATTATATCGGATTTAATAACAAAAAGGAATATATTATACATCCTTTATACCGCGTTTTAAATTAAATTCATTGCAATCCATGTTAACCTTTAGGTGATATTATTGTTTGTACAAAATTGCATTTACTATTGCTGAATATTTTATTATACTTGAAATATGAAGCATAAAACATGTAATCTTATTAAAACACATTTCATTTTCACTAAAACATTACTTTATAATTTAAAGTTACAATTTCGTGTTTAAAAAAAAAAAAAAATCAATATGTTATCGACCTTAACCATAATATAACTGTTATATTATTGTGTAATTTTAATATGATTTATATTTTAATGAATAAATTACATTTCGTATAAAACTTAAAAGTGTATAGAAAAGTATTCTGTAATGTTTGTTAATTGCATTATGTTACGTTTCATTCCGAAATGCAATTGTTCAATAGGTATACTATATAGGAGAGTATTTATTACAATATCGAAAGAAAAATTTATTTTTTTTTTGTTTTTAAAATCACTGTAACTTTATTATTAATTAGTATTTTGGAAACATCCTACTAGATAATTTTATAAAAATAATTTTGTTTTTATAAATTTAAACATATAATTATTTATCTTAACTCGAAAATCTCTTAATATCCCTTTTTTAGTTTTTACACGTCATGTTTTACTATGAAAAACAATTTGCGTGGTTTTCTGTTATAATAACGAATATTATATTTAAAATAATAAATGTATCCGCAATTACATTTTACTTCGGGGACGGATTTTTAAAATTTTTAATCTTACCAAGCATTAAGCCTTCCCATCAAGGTGAGGGACTTTTTCAAAATAAAAAAAACATGCTCCGGAAAACGGAAAGCACGTAGGCTTCTATCAAATTTGGAAAAATAAACAAAAAATATGCAAACTTTCGTAACTATACATATCGATAAATATTTTTATTTTTTGGCACCATATTTCATTGGACTGAATTTTTACAGTTGTTTTGATTCATCAACCATGGGTTCATATCCAAAATAGGTTGAATTACATATGTTTCGGATTTTTAATAAAATCGATTTTTAAATTTGTAAACCACAATTATTCGATCAATTTTATATTTAGAACTATGGTTTGTACACCTAGGTAACTTAAAAAATACCTATCTGAGTACATGATTTTTGCACGCACTACATTTTTAATTACAATATTAAACTAAAACTTGATTTGTAGGAAATCGTCATTTATTTTATTATTATTATTTTCTAAAATCAATTTTCGTTACGTGATACCAGTTACAATAACTTCAGAGGAAACCCCACATTCGTTATTTTATCGTAAAAATATTTTTATTTTTAAAAAGTGTTCTCGAACGTAGATGTAATTATGATACCAATATCATAATATTGTATTGATAACAGTAATACTTGTGATATCGGAAAAAATACAATAGTAGAACACGGATAATTTGGTCTATATTATCGTGTTAAAATTTGTTTTTTCATTACAACGACAGCCCGAAAACAATTTTTTATCACAAAACAGTTTTGTTATCAATAATTATCGCGATTACACAAGAATAAAAAGTAGTACGGACATACAGATTTAATTTTAAATCATTTTTAAAATGTACTTACCTTTTTTTTTTTTTTTTTTTTTAATTTCATTAAAAAGTGCCAGTACGGAATCCGTTAAATATCACACGTGTGACGTTCTCTTAATAGTTTATTTATAAAATTGCATTTCCAGAGGCTTAATCCGTATAACATACTTGATACAAAATATTTTCACGTCTTATCATTGCGGAATAAAATATATACCTAATAATAATAATAATAATATTGTTCGTCTGTGACTGTGACACGGAATAACGCGATAACAGATGAATGCAATAAAACTACACGGGTACCTACCGGTGGGTACCGTTGCTACGGGGCAGTGTTAATCCTTATCAACGACCGTCATTGGACTCCACCTGTTTTGCGGTATCGGTCGGCTGGACTTAACATCCGCGTACGCATTGATATAGTCGCCAAACACATCGTACCGAATATTAACATTAGGCACTAAAACCGTACGCACATGGACATTGTCACACAATAAATCCGAATTTATGGTGCGGCAAATGGCCATAATACACTTGTACAAACTATAGTAATAAAACGTGAACTGTTGTAATCGTCGTTATTGGATAATTTAAATTACCACTGGTAATGTTATTACCAGTGGGGTGTTCGTATCCTCTGTACAGTTGTTCCGTTGTCTGTGGAAAACAGAAATATTGTTTTAATGACTAAACGTCCCGATTTTGAATTGGCGTATTGAAAATATTTTTCTAAACGTGTCGATATTCAAATATTATAAATATATAATAATATATATAATATAAATATTATTTACACGCGGTATTACGGTTTTAAAAATTGTACGAAATATCCTCCGGAAAAGTATTTCCGATATTATTATGTTTCTTCACTTGTCCCAACATATTCCCACGAATAATATCGTTTTTCAGAGCCAAGTGTAGTATAAAAGTCGTGAAAAATGATTCAAATGATGACTCATCTAAAACACGTATGTAATCGTTAAGTGTTCTCAATGTATTTCACAAATATCTAGGTTATAGAAATTCCACCACTTAAAGCGGGAGACCATTTTGGCCAGTGGCGTATACGCAAGAACGGAAGATAGATTTCCCCCCTCCTCTTTAAAAGTCCTTTTTTACAATTGTGCTCCTAATTTTATATTAGGTATAGTTATTGTGAAAAGAAAATATTTGTCGTCCATTATGTTTTTCTTTTGATGATAACCATGACAAAGATTCGAAGTAATCACAGTACCGGAATTACTTATACATAACATGCCAACTTTCTTATCTTAGCTATTGTAGAAACTGTGAGATAAAGGAAACTTAGGTATTGTCAAAGCAGGGTTGAAATTAAACCGTGAATTTACAGTTATATGGATAATATGTATGTTCAATGTGTAATGATTTACCATTTTATTACTTTCTATTTATTTTAATAAATTTAATTTCGTAAAGGTAGGAGACTGTTAAACGTTCAGAATTGTTAAAAAACAAGTATATTATATTTTAAATTACAAACAAAGTGTTTAATCATTTTTACGTGTTTTATTTTATATTGTTAAGTTAATGTTAAATGGTAAACCGATTTATTAAATTCTGAGCGGAGCGAGGAATGTATTGGTTTATGAATGATGTGTTTTTTTATGCTTAATAAATGTATGTACTAGAAGAAGTACTTTGAATATTATTAATATACACATTTTTCGGTAGAAAATTGCTTCTAGTTGGTATTTTACAGATTTAATTTAAAAATCAAATTTCTCAATAGATTTTAGTGCGTCAGAAAAAACTACCGAAAACTACATAAATACAAAATTTGGTTAAAATCGATTATGGTTAATTCTCTGTAATGTCAAAAATCATTATCAAAGTCTTGACATTTTCAATAAATATGTAATATTATACTTAACAAAAACAAAAAATGTAATTAAACGTTTTAGGCTATTTATAACATTTATAGGTTTTGAAGTATTTTTTTCTTAAAACTGATAAGAATAATAATAATGAAATAGGACTTAATTTTGTTTTACACTTAATTTGTTACTGATAACTTATATTATTACCATACTTACGTAATAAAAATTAAAAATAAGGATATTTGTGTAAATTATAATGTTCAAGGACATGGGTTGTACAACCCTTAAAAAACATAACACACTTAACTTAAAACATTTTTTTATAAAATATATTCATATAACCTCACTATTGAAAATTCCTATGTACGCTACTCTACAAGGATATATTTTTTTTAACTTTTTATGAAGCGTCTCATTAAATACAATATTTGGTAAAATAATACTAATGGTTTTATAAATTTCATATATTTTATTATGCATTTTAGTCTTTAGTTTTTCTTATTTACTATTTTTGAACAAAATATTATTATGAGCAAATTATTATTATAATTATAATTTATAACTGTTTGAAAATTTACATTTTACTACAAGTATAAATGGAAAAATATGTATTATATTTAATCAGAAACTTGATGAGAAATTCAAAATAATGTAATATAATAACCACGAATAAAATTTTATAATTTGATACTTCATTTTTTATTACGATTTGATAAAATAATGAATAATATGGGAAGGATACAGTAAAAAGCTAAAGAGTCCACAGGTTACTGACTTAAAGAATTGTCATGGTATACAATTTTCTTTGAAGATTTGAAACAAATAATAAAATAACAAAATAAACAATAAATAACATTCAATATTTTTACATATGTAATTTTTTATTTAATAATCATCGTGTAATTCAAAGAAACTTTTTTTGTTTATATCAATCAAATTGTTTTTCTAATTTTAGTTATTTTTCATTTAAGAATAAAATAGGAATTATCTAAATATACTCATACATTGGAAATATATAATTTTATCTAAATTCATTTTAATTCCATTATCTACATTTAAATCAAAAAAGAAATATTATTATATAATCATAGTTGTCTGTAGATAACTAGAGATATTTATTTATGCCAAATAATAAATTATATTATATAATAAAAAAAAAAAAAAAAAAAAATTAAAATTCCGAAGATTGTTTAGATAAAATTAACCTTTATCACTTAACACTTAACCTTTATATACCTTCACATAAATAGAAAATGTTTTTTTTTTTTATAATGAATTTCATTGTTTCAATTCGTCAACTTAAAATTCAGTTCAGTTGTCTTTAACAGAACCTATTTAGACAAAAATAAATATTTCAATGTAAAATCAATTTACATCTTGGTTATCCATAGTTGTACACCTAAATATTAACAACTCTATATTTAGTATTTTTGAAAATACAATTTTTTTACCATACCTATAAGCTCCGTTTATACGATTTATACTTACGACAAAAAACTATACGTATTATAATAGTGAAAATTATTCAACGATTTAAAATAAGATCATGAATAAAAAAAAACATTTAAAATATGAAAATATTATTTATTCTGTAAAATATAAAACAAATAATATTTTTAATTATTAAAATAATTAATCTAAATGATAATTAATAATGCCAATTTTCTTCGTAATACAATCAATATGATTTCAATTGTTTGAAATTAAGTAAATATTAATTATTCGAACACGAGGAATACTTCTTACTTGTTTGTACAATATAAATATTTCGTTCTAATCGCTTTTGTTCACAATATTTCCAAAGTATATCTATGATGTTCAGTTTACATATTATATAAAATTTGTATATATATATATATAATAAATCTCATCACTGAAATTATTTTACTTTATATTAATTGGACTTATTTAATGGAAATATAAATATTGATTAAAGTACTTAAAAATCAGTGTAAAAATGATTCAAAGTAGACTGTAGCTTAACGATTAACGAAATATAATGATGATTCAGTTTATAATAAAATATATTTTGACTGTATTACATACTCGTAATCCATAGGAATCTCCAAAACAGGACATTAATTACACATAAAATCAGGAAATTTCCTTTTTTTACGTTATTATTTTACTCGTCTGAACTCTATGCAAAACATTATTAGTCGTAGTATTGACTTGCAGGGAACTTTACATCGGAAAGTTAAAGGTCAATGTATTTATGCAATCTGGAACTCTGGATATGAATGAAAATATTTATGATATATAAATGTAATATATATGACATCAATTTCAAATAGTTTTCTTTATGTTTCTTTTTCATCTAGAACTCCCCGCAGGCATTTATTCTTTATAAAAATATGAAAAATTATTGGTAATAACGTACAATAATAAATTAGGTACGTACATTTTTTTTCAATTTACAAAATGCTAAAGTTAGCGCATACAATACAATTTTTATAAATTTCAATTTAGATGAAAAAAATAGAAATAACAGTAATAAGAACGATGCTACTGCATTATTTTTAAATTAACTTCGACTAAATGTTCAATTTCAACATAAATATTTAAAAAAAAAAAAAAATTTATAAGATCAAATAGATACATAGTAAACATCAGAAAATATATATTTTTTTTTGTAACATTATAGTTTAAATTAGAATATTTTAAATTAATAATGATCGAAAATCAATCATTATAATATAGTGAGTTCAAAAGGTATAAATTACACAAGACAAGTGTCAGTTACCTAATTGAGCATGTGCGGCGTAATTTAAAATTTTGCGAATTTACCCATATAACGTGCATTGTTTTCCACACGACTACTCGCCTGTATTTCATTATTTATATCTTAAGTCATTAGCTGATAAAAGAACTTCAGTTAATCTAGTTTTTTTAAAAACATTAATTAATACCCTTATTGATGCCACTGAATTTTTTTTTATAGTATTCATTACCGCATTCTAGAGTTTAATTCCTGTAAATCTTTTTACTTTTTTTAATCCAATCTATACTACGGCTTATAATACTAATAACAAATGCTAATAAAAATTAAGTATTTAGATTAATGATTATGGAAGATGTGACGATTTTAAGTTTCTTTATATCACACGTAAAAAACCGATTTAGAAATTTTAATATTTCAAATATACTGATCTAATGATCGATTTAAATATCTTGGAAACTAATTTTAATACACCTCCCACTCTATTTTTAATTATTTTTAAAAAAATGTTATATGTCCAAATACTTTAACTTAATTTTATTGGAAGTTGAAAGTATAAAATCAAAAATGTGGTAAATCCGATCTAAAGTAAATTACATGACAAATTGAGATCAGTTTTGAAAATCCTTACGTTTTCTATTTTATCGATCCTTACGTTGTAAAATAAAACGTCTAAATTATAATGATACCTGTGTGATAGAGAGAGACAGGCAATTATAATGTCCAATACCTTTAATTCATTTAACAAATGAGGATATTTTTTTCTTATAATTTAATTTATTTGTATGTTTTATTATGTTTACAAAATCAGATATATAATTATTTTATATTTATTTATTTTTTTATTCTTTATATCCACCAGTTAAGGTTGAGTGGGTTTGGTCCTCTAGATTAAGGGTACAATGGCGGTCTAATGATCCGCTCTATTGAAAAAATTAAAAACATTTTAATATATAAAAAAAAGTATATCAATTAGTAGGTAAATTATTTATTTATATTCATAATATATAATATACTGTGATTACCCATTAACTAAGCTGGTTAGACAAGTTTACACTGCACGTAATATTATCAAAAGTGCTAAGGCAAATTTAATCTAAAAATCGTTAGAAATAACAACAAGAAAATTAAACATGACCTTAAAATAGTGATTTTTTGCGTTTGACGTGCATCGAATTTGGTATCAGACTGTGTTTATGCGCTTCTGTTTACATAAAAAAATAATGTAGATCAAACATTTAGTACCTAAGCGTGTCTAGTTGATTGTACAAAATAGAACACAATATCTCATATCATGTTACGTTAACTAAAAACTAGATATATGATATTTAGGAACAAAAATTGCACAAAATTATAAAATTTAAATCATTCTCATTTTTAATCAATATAACATCCTTTAATAATTTACTATCTTGTTGTTCCATCAAGTTATATATAATGACGATTCATGGCGAAATCTATCATGATGAAATTAAATGAAAATCTAGAATGTTCGCATAAATATATATAAAATTATATGAATATAAAATATCATTCTTAAAAAACAACCAAACAACACCTCGTGTTTTATATAACATGTATGTGCCTTTGTACGTCATATATTCTTATTTTATTTAAATTATCAAAACATTATTTTAGTTAATAAAATCATTTGTTATACATATAAATATATATATTAGTTTTATTTTATATATATTTCGAAATTATAGAACTAGTATTAAATAATATACAATATGAAACATAGATATTTTTTAAATTTATTTGTTCGTATAGTTTATAATGTTGTAGATAAGAGGTTCACAAGTTATATACATATATGTACATAGTATACTTTTAAAACGGTCGAACAAAAGAAAAACTTTTAACCACAACATTGAACATCCTCCAAGACTTGAAAAAATCAATAAATCACAATTAGCCGATAAGCTATGTAATTTAGTGTGCACATTTTGCAAAACCGTATATGTAGTGAAATCGTTGTAACATTTTAAAAGGACAATTCCTGGAATTTTTTGTACATGGTTTTAATAAAGTATAGCTCCAGTGGTGGCAAAATATACAGTATATGTTGTATTATTAAAGTTATTAATACGAGTATATTGGTGTTGAGTTACTTGTAGAATTATTTATATGTAAATAAAAACCTAAAATTTCTACAAAAAAATTTATTTTTATTTCAACAAATACGTATTTCAAAAAAATGTTATTATCTTCAGTTTTAAATAACTACTAAGTCGTTCGCGGAGTATACGTTCCTTTTATAGAATAGATGACGTCATCCATCGCAGAGCCGGCCCATATGGTATCGCCATACAGTTATCGATCGATAAGTCATACCGACCATTACAATGTTTTTATTAATTATTTTTAGTGATGTTACGAACCCAGATTTTTGAGATCGAACCCGAACCGAACTTCTTAATATAAACATCAAACCCGAACCGAACTTCATAAAAATTAAAAATATTAAAAACAATTTAGCACTTAATTAATTTAAAAGTTGGCAACTCAAGAGCTTCTTTTTCCCCTAGAAAAATGATGGTCAAAATACTGAATACTGATGTATAAATTTACCGAGTAACAGTGTATTATCAATAAAATGATAAAATAATCTATTTTTGTATCATATCACGAACATTGGTATACGAATTACAATTAACGTATATTTCTGCGTATCTTCTAACGCCGAAAACTCGTCAGAATAATCAGTGATCGATTGGAATTTAATATATTTATATACTTATCATTATATTTATAAAATATAATGGAATTTAGCTATATGATTCGTAAATAATTTTCAATAAGTACACCATATGATATTATATTGATAAACGATAACGAAAATTCAACGATAATGAGTATTTACTCATATATATATTACGGAAAAAATTATTATCCATCCTAAAAATACAAAAAAAACTACTGATTTAAACATTTTTTATTTTTTAACGATTTTTGACAAAATAGGTTCAAATTTTGTTTTCCTTGGTTCGATATTCGAACAGCACTATTTTGTAATTCGATTCGAATATTTTCAATTTGAGGTTCGATTTATTATTATCCATGTATTATTACATACCATATTATTATTGTTGAGCCAGAAGGGCTAAATTTACTATTATTTCTTTGTTTATTTATTTTTCTGTTTGCTGTGATTTATATTTTGTTTATTGTTTATACCTATTTAATTGTTACCAGCAATACAGACCGATAATACTTAATTTAGTGTTGCCATTTTTTATTAGTATTAGTTGTCCTTACCACGCAACTATTAGTTTACCAAATTATACAGTCCACTAATCAATCAGGTAAGCTAGCTACTATTGTCTAGCCCCTTGTCAAAACATATTACTTCATTAAATTAAAATTATTGTAATTTATAATATAAAATAATGTACTAGATATACGTAGGAAATATAAATTAAAAATACATTTATATTAATTGTTCTTAAAATTACGTAAAAATAATGTGTCAGATTTATCCCATTAAGTTAGGGGTAGGATATAGGGAATTAAGTAGTTTAGAGTCAGAGTCTCGAAAGTTTTTTATATAAATTTTTTATGAAAAATTTAATGCACTTAGCAGACCAAAAGTATATAAACACAAATTATTTTTAATTTTATTGAAATATATTATATACAAGAATTAATATATATATATATATATTTTTTTTTTTTTTTGAAAAATAATTTTATATAGTTTGTACCTACAAAAAAGTGAATTTCCAAATCCACTCAATGCCTGCTGGATTGAAAAAACAATGGTCGACACTCTTCTATTAAAAAAATTTTAATTTCATTTTTTATCTCAAAATATTTTGAAAAAAAAACATGACGGCCATCGAGCTGCTATAAAATATAGTGTATCCGGGTACTCTATTTCTATTTATATAAAAAAAAATGTATATACTTATATCGATGCTGAAGTGAGATATTACATATATTTTTAGATCATCTTTTATTGGTAGGGGGGGGCAGTTATAACTTATTCCTGGTTTAGAGGATGTGGTACGTGTGCAAACACTTCAAAATTGACAAAAATATTTGTAATTTTTTCATTATTTATTGTTTATATTAAATAAACTATAAATCCAATTTGGTGTACCCGCTTAATCAAAGTTATTGAAAGCACTGTATAAAAAGTATACAAACGAAATATACATCGTGTTGGATATTGGAGTTATTAACATATATTATAAACGCTTAATATGCTTTACGTTGCACATATGGAATTGAATATGTATTTTGATTTCGATTAAAATATAAAATTGTATGTAATTAGTTGAGTTAACAGTTTGCTCATATAATAATAGACATTTGAGTTTTCTATCTAATGCATTATCTGAATTTGAAATTAACAAGATTTAAAAAGATAAAAATTTCGGATATTTACTATTTACTATAATTATGTTATTATTTATTTTTACATTGATTTTAGGCTATTAATTAAATAAAAATATTTTCAAGTTAAACAACAATTTTTGACAGTGATTTGTATTTTTTTTTATCTAAACCATTTCTTTGGCGGAATAATTCGAGTATGAGTTTTTAGATACAGATATTTTTGGTATCAAACGAAGTGCCGACTTTTAAAACTTGTGTCTCGTATTTAAATATTGAAATAGGTAACTAATTAAAACATATGAAATTTGAAGCGCTAATAATTAATTTTTATTACTGAATTACAATCTTATATATATTATTTACCACAGTATAGGTACCAGCTATATAATTACGTTTGATCGATTTTATCGTTTAAAAAGTAAATCCCAGAAATAAGGTTTTACTCGTGTATGTAGTGAGAAAATATACGATAGGTGTATATAAAGTGATGGTGTTTTTTTTTTTAATTTTAGAAGGATTTGGTCGTTTGATACGGAAATCGAAAGAGGATAGCTCGAATGTGGGGCTTATAAGATTTATTAGAATCCAACGGGAGATTACCCCGACCGAAGTTATAAAGATATTTTAAATCAGACCATTTCAAAATCGTCCCGTTTCTGCAAATAAACACGCCGCGTTTATATACATTACAATCGGTCAGCCATACTGAAATTAAGCGAATTAAAACGCAATATTAAGCAATTATCCTTGGATATATATTAGGCGTATTCAAGTGCGTAAATTTATATAAGGGTAACGATGAATAGATTAATGTAATGCAGAGAAAATATAAACTAATTTGAATTGAAATACATAATAATTCTGACCCGTTTTCTCAATATTATAAAATATATATTTTAAACCACTGGAATAGAAATAAAAATATAACTTTTAAAACAGAAACTGTTGGTATTTTACAATGCTTTACTTCATCGTATTGATTTAACACCATAAGCGTTAAGGAAATATTGAATAAAATGACCAGTAGGACTAGACAATTATTTATTATTTTTTTAAACTTTTATTTACGTCACTCAATTATAACTTAATATTTTTTTTTTATTGTGTAATTAAAAGTTGGTTTTCTAAACTGATTTTAGTCCATATAGAATACGCATAAAATAAATGACCAAATATCATGTTATAAGAACTTACTATTGTATCGTTATAGATATATATAGGAATATATACATTACCAAAACTATAATATCAAAACCAAAAACATAATATTATAGATTTTATGTTATTCTCTAAGAATATTATTCAATTCAATACCACATTTTATCTATTTTCGCTTATTATATACAAATTATAATTTTTTAAATAGGGTTTTTACCTATACGTATTAAGGTTTTCAATTTGTAGTATTATTTTATACTAACTACTAACACCTATAGAAAATACCTAAATGCATATTAATTAATTCATTAAGAATAACTTGAACTTTTTAATTTTCACAAATCGTTTGTATAATAACTGAAATGTATTTAAAAATATTTATATGGCATGTTTTTGAGAAATAATATAATAATATTTTTTATGTTTTGACTGCATATTTAAATGTCATGTTTTATGACAAATCTTATATAGATGATTTTTAAAAATATATTTTAGTGTATTAATATCTATAAAATTTAAATATAACATACATAATTGTATGTGCTTAAAATATATAAAATAAACCCATTTTCAAGGTAAATGTACAATTGATACATACTTTCAAAAGTTCGTCATTGACAAAAACTATTTCTAATGTGCGTACATTATTGAGAGTAACGTTCAAACCATAGATAATGGTCGCATTAGTCGAGTCGGGTAATCTTGATATTACAGCAACACTTCCTGGGTAATGTTGCAGAATGTATTTGCAATTTTTATACTTCGGCTTTTGCGAGAATAATAATGCCCAAAACCGTCCTTTTTCTAACCCTAAATATGTTTATACTTTTGTATCAATTAACGTGTAAGTATATGTATTTCGCTTTATAACGTCGTATAACTTTATTCAAATGTCAATGAAAAATAACTTTACATTGTAAAGTTAAAAGTTAAAGTTCAAATAGAGAAATATGTTTACTGAACTTAACTATAACAAAAACAATCAGAATTCGAATCTATAAGACTGTAATAAATATTGTAATACATTTTCTCTTTAGTTCTAAACATTAAAATATCATTACATGTAATGTTATAATATAAAATAAAAGCAAAATGAGTATAGGCGGTTGTGGCGTAGTGTGATAGTAATAATTATGATCTAATTATACTACTAATCAACGTATGCGTTGTATATATTGACTGAACTTACATTTTTGCCATCCGTCCGTGATATACAGAAATAATATTGTACTTAGTAGTGGATACATATATGCTGTGAAAAGGTAAATGCAGGTGTCAGTTCGGTGCTCGCCGGCAATAAGTTTAATATATCTTTATAGACCATGTGTTGTTTAACAAATATTTTATCACGATATACGATTGCAATATTGCAATATTATAACTTTACTATACTCCGCGCCCGTTAAGAGTGTACACAGTCGCGCAGGCGGCGAACGGTTTCCACCCGGCAACCTCACCATTGTCGAACACCGGCACTCTGGCATACAGAGCGTCAATATTTATTGACTATTTGAATACCGTATGTTCAAGTAGTGATGACACGAATAAGGCACGACCATTATTAATTTTATTATCAAAACAAATATATAATAGATAATAATAACATCAAAACAACTAATATATTACTGAAAACTGGATTAATTAAAAAAAAAAAAAAAAAACACGCCAAATTATTATAATAATTCCACTTACTTTTCGACTAGGATTTTCTTTCTTTGAGGAACTCATACTCGTATTATATATTTTATATTTGTATTTGTAGTACCTATTTAAAATTGTATACAACACAAGAAAAAAAAATAATAAAATAATAAATCATCATCATCATCATCTGGCACTTAGTACTCTCTGAGAGTTTTGGCCGCCATCCCAATATCTCTCCATTTTTCACGGTCCTGAACTACTTCCCTCCATTCCTGTACTCCCAATCTTCCAAGGTCTTCTTCCACACCATCCATCCACCTTTTCCTGGGTCTACCTCGAGGTCTCTTTCCCATTGGTTTCCAATTCAGGCTTGCTCTACTTATATCGTCCTCGCTTCTCCGCATCGCGTGTCCTAACCATTGGATCCTTTGCCCTCTTATAAATCTGATAACTGATGCAATTCCCAATTCGTCTTGTAGTTATTTGTTATATTTTCTTCTCCAAGTTGCATTGATGTTATCATAAGTTGGTCCACATATTGTCCTCCAAATTTTATTTTCAAAAGTCCTAAGCCTTCTTTCGGTTGTACTGGTTGTAGTCCAGGCTTCACAGCCATAGGTGAGTGTCAGCTTTATTATTGCCGTATACAGTCTAGTTTTAGTCTTCTTTGAAAAATTTTTGATTTTAAGTACTTATTTAAGGCAAATTCCGCTCTTTCAGCCTTTGAAATCCTCACTCCTATTTCCTTCGACCAATCATTTTTAGCATTCAGCATAACTCCTAGGTACCGAAATTCATCTACTTTTTCGAAAGTTAGGGACTCCGTGTCAGGGTTGTCTCCATTTTCTATCAACTCCATTACTTTTGTTTTTTTGACATTGATTTTATAAATATATATAAAGAAAAATATCCATTACATTTTTATAAATTCTTTTTTTTTTTTTATTCTTACACGTGTGCATAACATAACATCCCCTATTGTTTTAGAGGTCGTGACATCCATACGGCCTTATGAGCCCTCAGACTGCAAAAGTTGAAAGTTTAAGTGTGAAGTTGTGATTTACCACTCATAAATACAAATAAAACGATTTCGTACCATTATCTTTGGATATATATATGATTTTCAGTGAAATCTGGGATATTAACGAATAATGTTTATGCTGATGCGATAAACATGCAAGAAGGTGAATAAATCGTGAATAACTTTTTTTTTTTTTTACTACTTCAGATATCGTCTGCGTGTGTGCATATTGCCGTTTACCATGGAGGATATGTTATATTATGTTGTGCACTCGTGTTTACAATTATTTTTTTTTACAGAAAAAAATATTTTTTTATAACGTTGTATTGTATA
>JAIPRL010003575.1:0-39252 GCA_025469235.1 Pemphigus obesinymphae
TCATTAACATTTTCATGTTTAATCGATAAATCAAAACAAAATGGGTATGGGTTTGTGAAAACCAGACATATTTTTTCTACTAAACAAAATGTTCTTACGTCTCTTAGCAAAAGTATCCATATAAATATAATAATTTTTCAACTAATGTTTGAGGGGGCTTTACAAACTTTTAGGGGGGCTAAGCCCCTCAAGTCTCCCCGATTTCCACCAATGATCATTTCCTCTAGTAAGTGCCTACTGAAAACTTCTAATGAGTTTTCAAAATTGTTATTGGAGTACGCATTGTGCCGGACTGTTGGAATTAGAATGAGTAGTTTTTAAACAAAAAATGGTGATGTGGAGGCTCCTATACTTACTCGACGTGTTTCATACCAAATCGGAAGATATTTTCGAATTGTATTAAATTCTTATTTACATTTAATAATGGACAGTAGGTATATAATTCGAACATTTTCTCCAATTTTCTATGAAATACGACGTCGAACATAAGTAGTGTCGCGGCGATAATGAACATATAAACATAATAAACATTTGTTTCTGTGGCGTCATTTGGGGGGTGGCAGGGTGGGCATTTGCCCCTCCCCCCTTGTTGACAGCGGGCCGGTGTCCTGTCGAATATAGGCCGGTCGCCGGTGTCCGGCTATTTATGCCGACATGATTCGTGCTAAAAGTACCTAAATAATTATAGCGTATGCCGAATAGTAATAACTAATAACCAACACCACGGCGTATGGTGGATGTACTTGTAAAATAAATAATAATATTAAAATTATTGATCTATAGACGCTACCAATAGTATAGTTAAAACTTATAATGGGAACCTATTTATGGTCTATATTACTTGTTATTTTACTTGTTGATTTCCACAGATATCAGTATATTGAAAAAATAAATTAAATCCCGAGATGTTTACATCGTACCTATACGTCTTCCCGTACCTACTATAGTACTATATTTACTTTTACCACAGAACTGTCTATATTTTATTTGATATGTTCTTTGGTGGTGGTTTCCATATACATATATATATTTCCGTATGGGTATTAGGTACCTATCCATTCTATATTTCTATGGTTTCAACTTTCAAATTTCCATTTCCAAGTTTATTGTTTAACGTTTGACATATGGGGTATAAATAAATTAATGTGCCTAGCCGTTGTTTGAGGTTTTAATGTTTTGCGTTCGTTTATGTTTATATGTTTTAAGAATTAAGTTCAAAAATGAAAAAAGCCAAAGGTGGTGTTTTTCCCCTAGCCCTAATTACTTTAATTACAATTGTTTCTATTTAAAGACTTTACTTAAACACTATCAACATTTTAAAATTAATAGTCTCCTGCTTCAATCAGCTAAACACATAATCAAAAATTCTAATTTAAATCAAAGTGATGGTATTCGTAATATTTTTTCTATTTCTAAAATTTTAAATAAAATTCCTAACGATTTCTAGAAACCCTTAAATTATAACTATTCTTTTGACTTTTCCAGTTTCGATCGTATCCAATGAGAGTTTCTTTTCTTTGCTTATGCTTGTTAAAATACATTTAAGATTGATAATGGGTGTTCAACGGCTTAGTGATTTACTCGTAATAGCTGTAAAAAGATATTGCTTCAAAAATAGACCTAAACAAGCTATTGACATATTTGGCAACATGAAGTTTAGGAGATATCCAGTTATTCCTTAAAATAATTTTATTTAAAATATTTATTGTTGTGTTTTTAAATATAATTTAATGTTACTTATTTGTTACTAATTTATTTAATGTTTTGTTTTATTTTGTATATATACATTTAAGCATAATACACCAATGTGTATTTAACCTATTTAGGAAACGACTTGTGGAAGATAAATTCCCTCAAACAAATCCTCATCAAGTAGGTACTATATTTAGTCTCTCACCTCGTTTTTAGTCAACATTATTTCCATAAAAATTGGGATATTTGTGACTATGACAATAAATATAAAATTATGTAAGATAGTATTGAGATAAAATATAAGCGGGAAAAAGTTTGCGAGCGCAGCGAGCCTTTTTTTCCAGTTATTTGGACCGGTCAAAAATTTTGCCCTCCTTTCAAAAATTGAAATGACGCCACTGATTTGTTTGAAAAATATTTTCACCAAATTTTATTAATATAAGATATTATAAATTATTGTAAAATTATTTTATTTATTACTATTAATTTTATTTGTAAAATGTATTTTCTGCCCATCAGTTTTTAGTGACACAAACATTATTAAGCATATTTTGAAGATATATTTTACCAATGCTAAACAAGCTAATGGTTTTTTGAACTCAGATAATAGAAAAAAATAGTAAAAGTTTAAAGTTAATAGTTATTTTTTTTAAACGATTAAGTATAGTTAATTTTTTTTCTACGAGTCAATATAACATTTGAGATATATAGGTATAATTAAGAATCTATTAATTTTTTGGAATTGCTATTATTTTTAAACTTTAGACATATTGACATTTTTAAAAATCATTAGCATAATACTATTGAAAATACCGCAATTTATTTATAATTATTATTAAAATTAACAACAAATAGGTTCATATAAACATTTAGTTAGAGCTACTTACTATTTTCTTCAAAATTCTAACAAGTGGAAATTGCTTATTGCAAATTAGTACCTATATAAATATTGTTTATTGGTGGAAAATCTAATATATTCCTCAATTTATATTACGGAGGATTATTATATAGTATATTATAAGTAAGTATTCCGTTTTTAATTTATATTTTTGGGAAATAAATAATTATATAATAATTATTATTAGAAACATCAAAAACCACTTTATTTTTATTCAACCATATTAACACAATATGAAATCAAAATGTATGAATTATATAACCAAAAAAAAGTCAAGTTAATAAAGTAAGTTAACAAAAATCAATTATAAAAAGTTAAATTTAACTGAACTATTAACCTTTTAACTTTATTTATATTTATTATTTATAATAATAATGGAAGTTATATTGCGCCCGGTATGTGATAATATGTAACCAAACATACACCATTTCTTATCACTTGAAACTTGAAATTTATGAATTTTTTAATTTATCTGCATAGAATTATTTTTTTCTACAATTGTGGAAAAACAATGAAAAACTACATTAAATATACAATGTCTCTCTACAGCTGATGAAATAATGTTGAAAAGAAGTCTTATTTGTAAGTATAGGAAGGTAAAACATTTTTTAAATCATTATTTGAATATTTAAACATTTTTAAATATTTAGTTATATTATGTGATTTAAATTATGACAACATTAGTTTATAGCTCTTTCATTAATAATAAATTAATTATTGGTAATAATGATATTAAAATTAAAATTTTTTTAGGTAGGTACCTACCTAACTACCTATCCAATCTCAATAACAATTCAATTCTGGAGAAATTATTCAGGTACAAAAAGTACTTACTCTTTTGCAACATTTATGGTGATATGCTGTTGTGGATTGATACAACAACACCTTTATGTAAGTATATATACAAATTTTTATGTAGTAAAAATTGTTCTCATCCTTTATGGTAGGCATATACGCCTTTGGTATCGTATATACTTATTTTAATTGCAAACATTATCGAATCCAGGTATACCTCAGGGGGACATAAACCCTCCTAGAATCTCAAACGCTCCCTGATGAATATAGTTATTATTGGGTCAGAACAGTGGATCTAGTATTTATTTTGTTTGCTTAAGTAGAAATTTTCAAAATAGTTTTATAATCACAAAATTTAAGATGTAATGTCAGACCTTTAATTTAATTATTATTTTTTATTTTCTCAATAGCTTTTTCAAACCTATAAAAAAATTATGTAAATCAAAAAAAAAATTATGTTCGTCAAAACTGATTATGGTTTTTTATTCGTAATTCCTAATTTATACAACATATATGTTTTAATACTATATTAGCATAATAACATTTTTAGTTGTACCAATTTTATGTTATTTTATAGGTATTTATAACAATATCATAGATTTTGTAATAAAAGTGATAATTTTAGGTTTAAAGACCTGAAAATTTAATACAAGGTTAGTGTAACTTCTATGTTAAATAATATTTTACTTAAAGGATATGCCATTTTCTAGAATATATTCTCATATTTTTATAATAATGCAAGAGAACATAATACCTACATTTACTGTCTCCATCTATAGGTAATATACCAAAATCCCATAACACAAAACACATAGCGTATATATTAAAATTAGAGTTTAACATCTTTTACATATTTTTGAAAGGAGAATATTTTCTAGGAAATTACACTTCCTTTTTGTAAAATATTTTTCAACACAATAAAAGTTGTAGTATTTTAAGTTTTTAATTTTTAAAATATATAATACATATTCAGGTACTATAAGTAAATAATAACTAAAAAAAAGATTACCCTCTGGAGAAAATCTCTGGATTCAATTACGATTGCAAAAGGGGAAAGGTATTAGAAAAAATTTTAAAATTTTTAGGTTTATCAAAAATCTTCAACTTTTATTAATTTTCACTTTTATCAAAACTCATTATTTTATAATTGATTAAATTTAACTATTTATAAGTATGTTTTTAATTATTATTATTTTAAGGTTTTAGCTAATTAAATCATTAATCAATTTTAATATTAATTTCTTCATATATAGAATATTTGAAAGTAAATAATTAATCTACCACTTAAAAATAAATTATATTTTTAATGTATTCATTGATTATTAAATATAATGAAACAATTATAGTATTATAAATATAACATTATTTTACTTTTCATACTTTAATAAAAAAAAAAGTGATATACAGATATAATTTAGTTCTATATTTTTTTATTAATTTTACAGATAAGTGGTTCCAATGGAAATAGATCAAAATCAAAATTACAATTTCATTATTGTTCTTACAATCATTTAGTATGTTCAGAAAAGTGGTCTATAGATAATGAAAGTAAATAGACAGGTTTGGTTCATACTTACTTAGAACAGAGAGCAAATTGTTATGAATCATGAATATCTGAAAATATTAATATACAATATTAATTTTTCTCCTCAATGATTGGCTTTTTTCTTCATGTACCTTCATGAAGCAAGGTAAGATTGAATCAATAATAATATATGTTTCAAATGTTTATTAGGTACCTATGTATAATATGAAATATAATATCATTTTAGGTGTTTGAAAGAGAAACAAATGTAAATGAACGTTTTCTTTGTTTCAAAAATATTTCAAAAATCAAAGTAGTTGTATAGTAAGAACTAAAGAAAAAAATGCAGATAATAGCGATAGTGATATTGCTTAAGCATCAAGTATAATTTGTTTATTATTGGTTTTAATTCTATCAAATATTATTTATATTATAATTTTTTTTAGGAATTATATTGTTAATACATTAAGGAACCAAAATGTGTGTTGTTCATCTATTGGTTTTGTATGAAATATTACCTATTTTGAATTTACCAAGTAATATATTACAAGAAAAACCGACAACATTAGAGAATGCAATAAAATACATTTTTTTTATTATCCAAAGTTATCTTAATAATGCTAAATAGTCAGTTATTTGGAATAAAATAAATTACATTTACTTGAAACCCTAAATTTAGTAAGTTATGGTATCAGCATTTTGATTTTATATTAATGAAAATTATTCTATTATTATTTATTTATTGTTATAAAAACTGTGAAATATCAAAAGGAAAATAATTAAAACACACATTTAGCCAATTTTCATTTATTTTCTATAACTAATGTTTCAAAAAAATTGTTTCAAAAATTAATGAAGAATATTTCAACTTGATACTAATAGTTTAAAGGATATAATGTTCATTACAAAAAATGTATTTAAAATAAAGTATCTTGATCACATGTTGGGTTATCCAAAACAAATGTTTAATATTATAAGCCAATATACTTTTCTGTTATTTTATAGACTTATCATTATTGCAACCTGTAAAAGATCTTTTTCTCTATTGAGGCGTATAATAACATAGCTGTATCTAACTATGCTATAGCCTATAAGGAAGATATACAAATTTTGGCTAATTCACATTGAATGAGACTTATTAAATCATATAAGTAGTGAAGATGTTTTAAATATAATTGCAAAAACATGGCAAAAAATTACCAATATTGTATTAAAAAGCATTATATTTAATTTAAAATAGTACATGTTTATTTTTATTAACAAGTAATAATTATACTACAATTTATAAAATATATATTTTTTGATTCTGTCATTATATTACAAATAAATAACATTTTAGGTGTTGCTGCCAAGCATTTAATTCCAGATGAACTTAATTTGTAAAAAAATAATAATCATTCCAAATTAAGTCAAACATTCAGATTTAGTGTATTTTGAAAACAACACATATGCACATATGAGATATTTGTTGGATTTTCGTAAGAATATTTTTGAAAACTATATGCATACTGCAAGATTTTTAAATAAAGGTAACTTATCTTTAATCTGCAAGTTGTAAATTTCTTGTATCATAAAAATGTTTTTATTTTGATTTGCAGGTTATATATTAAAACATGCAATCAATTTATATGTTAAAAGTTCCACCGACTGCTGTATATATATATATATATATGTGTTATTAATTTTTATAATTTTATATTTTAATCTATATAATATGAATTGTCTAAAAGATCCCATTAATTGGAAGTTATATTTATGTAATAGGTATTCAAGTTTTATATATTTAAGTGTCACAATATAAGTTCTTCATAGTGTAATTTTGTTTATTACACACCTATTAGATAAATAGAAGAGACAGCAAATATATGGTGTTTTTTGTTTTTTAAGAAATAAAATTATAATATGAATTCATTTATTTTAAATCATAAGCAATTTGTAAACCTAATTCCATTATTAATATTGTTTATTAATGTAGTATATTCTAGATGTCTGTAGATTGCAGTGTTGGGTAATAACAGATGTTACTTGTCTCTGTAACATAGTTTTTGAGTAACCTTATGGTTTTTTCATTATTTTATTTTTGTAGTTACAAAAGAGTAACTATGTTAGTTATTTATAAATAAATTTGTAAAATAATGCGTTCCCTTTTAATAAATAAAAAATAAAATTCATAAGTATTTTAACGATTGAATGATTTTATAATATGTAGGTATGCTATTGAATTTCATAATAATAACTGACAATTATCAGACAAAAATACAGATGATTTTTACATTTTATTTTATTATTTTCATTTTTACAAAAATGTTGAAAGTAACATCATTGTAACTATTTAGTTTTAAGTTGAAATATTTATGTCACACTATTACTTTTGTATTTATGTAATGAAAAATTATCTAATTACCTTTTAATTTTGTAACTAGTAATGCAACTTAGTGACTTTCTAAAAATAACTTATGCAATACTGAACTAGATTATACCATTAGTATGATTTGAAAATAACTGAATATTTTGTAATAAGTACCTATAATATACACTGGTTGTATGTAAAGTTATATAGTATCATCATAGATTTCTATAAATTTTAAAATTTAACACAATCTGCATATCTATCTAATAGTTTGATGTTAAAAAGCTTAACAATTGTGTGTGAGTAAGATTATAAGATATAGATACACACATTTGTAATTTCTGTATATATCTATAATAGGTATATTGACCATAGTTGAATTTTTTTTTTTTAAATAAAATACTATTTGTGTAGATTATGTAGGATGTAAAATTAATTTTATCTATTTAGGGAGGTACCTATATAATATGTTGTATCAATTTAAGTTTACAACCAACAAGAATGTAATGTACTAGCATAAATACAATTAAATATAATGAATTAATTAAATTTTATGAGTAATTGATTCAAAATGACAACATTATATATTATACATTATAATTCGCATTATAGTACCTATATTCAAATAAACTAACTTGGCGGCATTTTTGATTTTGATAATAACTCAATATAATTAAATGATACTTTTTGATAATAACACGTTTACTGATAAAATGGATATGTTAGTGAATGGTAAAAAGGATACCTATTAATCTATTAATTCATCTATAGATGTAGCGGATTGATTATAATTCAGGAACGCATTTTTTGTTAAAGCGCTGGAACATGTTGGTTATTTCTTATAACCACAATCAACCACAATAATTATCTTTATCTAATCAATAATTGATAATAAGTATTTAACAAAAATTTCCAATAGGTACGAATAGTTAGGAGTTAGGATATAAATAGTACCTATTACATTATATACAAATAATTATTCTACAAATTACTCAATACCAAAATACCTATTGATTTGTTTAATAAGTTTAAAATATTTTGTTATACAATAGGTAATCTAAAAAATAAACGTCTATAGAATGTCTCGTACCTAGTCAGTGGCGTATTTAAGGAGGTGGTTTATCAGGTATAACTCCCACTCAGAAGATTTCTTCCCCTTAAAAATATCAGATAGTTTTATAACTGTTACTTACACTTGATAATAATATTAATAATATATACCTAGGTACCTAATAAAGACGGATTTTTTTTTCTATAATATTAATATCAAATATAAGTGAACTACGTCACTGTTAATGTACATATAAATATAATATATATATAAAACATTTCAACTTCCAGCCCCCCAGAAAATATCGTATCTACCACTGCCAAGAGTAAATCATGAGCGATATTTTCTGTTCTATTAATATGTTAATATACAATTTTAGTGTGTATAAGTATACGTTACTTTGAAACGTATAGGTACACTGAAAAAATATTGTAAAAAACGTCCCTACTACTATTACACTTATTACCTACAAAAATATAAACAAACCATTAACAAATTATGATAAAATCGTTTCTACTTCTTGATGTAAACACAGTTTGAATGGGGAAATATAATTTTCATTTAAAATTAACATTAACCACGAATCATATGAAAAGTAAATACAATAGACACAAAATTATGCAATTAGAATAGAATAGGCACAGAATCACCACAATATTATATGTACTGTATATGAAATATGCCACTTAATCAATATTTGTATCTGGAACTTTTCCTGCGAACAATTCTTATCAAATCCATCTGGTTTTATATTTAACCAGCCGTATAATAGCAGATTGCTGATGAAGCAATCTGCTCGATTACTTCCCCTCCAGCAGATAGGCCATCTGTTGAAATTATTAACGATTAAATCCAGTGGCTGACCAATCTGATGAATTTAGGAACACACGGAATATCTGACAACTGATAACGACCGTTTGAGTATATTAATTTTTAGAGACATTTGTCGTGTCTGTATTGTGTCTTGTACGGATTTTTCAATCTGACATTTAAGTAGATATATTAATATTTCCCGTAGTTTACATACTATATGAGAATTTGTGTCTATAAATAAACGTTGTTTTATTAAGTGGTCTTTAAAATCATAGAATCAAAATACAGTGAAGTTTAAATACCTACCTACTCTTTAACATATTAAATATAGTTTTTAGTATAATATATGACAAAATAACAATACATTTTTCATATTAAATTAAATGGGTAAATTATTATATTTAATAGGTAGGTACCTACATACCTATATGTTTATTTATATAAGTATAAAGTTGGACGAATCAAAAAACTGAAGAGTTGTTATTAAAGCTCTATAGTACCTACATCTCCAGTTCCTTGTCATGAAAATGTATTATTATGTAGTACCTATAGAATGTAATAATGTAATATACTTTCCAAATAAAGGTATCATACATTCATACTTTTATGGTAACTCTAAGGTCAATCAACTTATTTATTATATTTCATTATACACTTTTTCATATTATATGGAAGATTATAGGTATGAAATTAAAATACCAGTACGTATTTTCATAAGATGTTTAATGCATAATATTAAGAAAAAATGTACCTGTGTATTAATTGTAACTTATATTGTACCTAATGAAATAGTATTATAAATTTCATGATCCTTCAAAAAATATGTTAAAACTGTGGGGTCGTACATGAAATAAGATTTTAGTGCTAATTTAAAAATGTTTTTCAGTTTGTTATTTAAAAATAACACCGAATACTACAGTAATTTAAGCCAAACGTATTACGTACATTGTGCTGACGAACAACAATATCAAAATTTCTGAATAAGGTGAACAATGAACAGATAGGTACTATAAAATATTGTGCTATTAGCTATTATTATTATAGTTGAATGAAGCATTACCATTTTGATAACGTACTATGAATATACCTAATTAACGGTGTTTCCAAATTGCGTGCGAACTTCATTATTTTGATTGAATTGTGTGCGTGGTTTTCTTGCGACCCAGCCGAATTGCATGCCACGTTTTTTTTTAAAAATGTATTATTTTATAATAATTTGCATATTTTTACTTTTTTTATCTTTTATTTTTTTTTTTTGCATATTTGTAAATTTTTAGTGTACATTTTTGTTTTTAGTTTATATTTTTATGCATTCTTATTTAAATAAAATTTGTTACTTATCAGTACTTACTTTATCTACACTTTACAGTCTTTATCTACTTTATTATGGTCGGAGTTAATGCATTTTCAATGTTTATAACATTGGTTTTAACATCATTGAAAAACGAGAAAATATTTTGCTCAGGATCTATGATTTAGTTATTCTAATCATTTTTAGGGCAGTAGTATATATTTATTCTTTCTGGCATAAGATAAGCCAAAATCAGGAAGTTCGAGCGGACTTTTCTAAATCGACTTTAGCTGGTAATTCATTTATTTCCCAATTTGTACAAAAATACATTCCACGGTATTTCCAATAGCTCCAAGGGGCAAACTGTACATAAAATGAATGTCAATTTCCTCAAAAATTCTACAGCCAAAATCATAAATACTAAACCACCTCGAATATTATATTTTACTCTATATTTCCACCACAGCCAAAATCAAGAATACTAGACTGTCTCAAATATTTCAATTCTTCTGCACACTACCCAGCGTTCGTTTTATAATAACTGTAGAAGTTTACAATGTATCTATGTGTGTGTAAATTTTTACATGTTAATTTTACTATATAATGTGTGTATAAATATTTTTTATGATGTTTTAGTATTTTAAATAGTTTACTTCTCTTGAGAACCAATAAAAAAAAAAATAAAAATAAATGTTATAACAACATATCTACAAATGAAAGTGAGTCTGGTCATATATTATATTATTTTACTTTTATAACATATTCACCTGTATGCATAGTCGGCTCCTTACATGCCACTTAAAATAGCTCAGGTTATATATTTCAATGTAATTCATAGTATAAAAAAGCAAATATATTTCAAATTTAATATATTATAATAAATTACAATAATATTTTAATTATTATTAATTATATTAATACATTATAATTAATATATAATATGAGCATACATATAAATAGAAAATGTACCTTTAATTTGAATGGTACATAATATTTGTATGCATAATTTTTCTTTTAAAATTAAAATCTTATAATTAATTGATAATAATATTCATGGAAGCTAGTAATTTGTTGTATTCTTGAAGTGCTTTATTGACTGATAGACAAAAGCCCTTAGAGAGGGGTAGCAATGGATAACCAGGATCAAGTTTATCATCTAAATATAAAATTAAATATTGTTACACCAAAATAAATTACTTTGTATATAATGGTGTTAGTAATATTGGCAGTATTAAAGTTAAAAAATGCACAAATAAATGTTGGTATTAAATAATTATATAAATATAAATATATTACCTTCAGTTAATTCATTTTCAGAAATCTTGATCCAATTTTTAATTGTTTTTATTAGTCTAAAAATATTGACAATTATATTAAAATAAAATAAATTTAAATACACATAGGTAACACTTACTTTGGACCATGGTATTTTACGTGTTCTTCTATTTCTTTAATAAAATATTGTGGGGTAGTAGAATTTCTATATAATAAAATGTAAATTAACATAATTTTAAAAAAAGTCCAATTAGGGATAATTAAATATAACATAAAATATAAATTATTTATTTACCTATAATTTTAATTTTATTAAATTTAATATTTTATATTCTGAGCAAAGTGAAGTACCTATGTATTTGTTTTACAATAATGTGGTTTTTATGTCTGTACGCAAAAAAATCTATTAAAAGGAATATATTAGAATGCTATTTTAGGTTTCAAAGGTGTCTTTTATAGAAAATTTGTATGCCTATTATTATTTTTTTAAAACTGTTTTTTTTGGTAACTAATTTTTAAAAATCATAAATTAATTTAAAAAAATAGTATAGAAAAAGGTGTTTTTGGTAAATATTCAATTGTATAAAATATAAAATACGATATTTTGAAAATTTAATTCAAATAAAAGATTGAAAAAGTTTTCATCTTTCAAACGGTGTATATGTCTCAATATTTACTGTAGACTTAATGCAACTTAGCATGTTTACTGTAGCAGTATTTGAATTACTAAAGTACTATTTTAAAAAACAAAATTAACATAAAAATTTAAAAAAAAAAATTTTCCACATTTTGTATTATTTATAACAATTTTCAACATTGAAGTTAGAAAAATTAATTGTAGTTATTATGGAAAATAATACTCATATCTATCAAATTATTGAACCAAAAGATCAGACGGCACCAGCGTAAAAAATATCGTTGGTTACCCTATTTGCTACCTGAAAGTCAAACTGAGAACCTTGTGCGCCAAAACACGTATCTTGAACACTCGACCACAGTCGACCCCTAATAATTTATATCCATACATATATACAATTTTATTAAACCATAATAATATATACCATGAAGAATAAAATATGGAGATTGGACACAAAATTATGTTAAAGAAAATTAATATTTTTTGAAAAAAAGTCACACATTAAATCACTACAGTGCTTGGCTCATCTATAGATAGTTTTTAGCATACAAATTAATGAAGTATATAATATCAATTTATGTAAAAATGTGCAATATTTTTGTTCTTGACCTTTTATAAATTGTATATATCGTACAATTACACATTCATTGTACAATTTGAACATTATTATTTATTATTAATTTATACTAGAATATCATATCCTAATATCAATTGACTGTTAAATTTAAATTTATTATATATATTGATTCATAATATTGTTAAGTCCTTAAAATAGTATTTAAGTTTTAAAAAACTATTATAGCTATAGAATATTTACAATTAAGAATTAAATAAATTGATAATAAATAATAATAATAATAATAATAATTAGTTTACATATATGAGGTGTGGCTGTTAAATAACGAAACTATCAATCTAGTAATAAAGCCCATGCAGATAAAGGAATAATCTATGAATATTACTGCATACACAATACTAGTTTAGTCAGTCTCTGTTTTGCATTTTACGTGTAAGCATCATTTAAAGTGAGCTTAAATGTGTTGTATGTTGAAATTTAGCTGACCGAAAAAGTTGAGCAGCTTATTAATTTAAAATTTCTAGTGAACATTGGAAAATCTGCCACCAAAATTTTTCATTTATTAGCAGATGTGTATAAAGATGCTGTCATGTAATGACTACATATTTTTGAGAGGTATAAACAATTTTGTGAGGGTTGTAAGGAAGTTATAGATATACAATGTGTGGGTCATCCATGTTTCTCAAAAACTGAAGATAATATGTTGAAAATCAACAATATGATATGAAAAGATTAGGGACTGAGTTACCATAGACTAGGAGTCCGTCAAACAAATTTTGCATGATCAATTCAAGGGTCTAAGATTAAAATAACATATCAACAGAAACTGAAAATTGTATTTATTAATTTAAAAATAGTGTTTTATTCTATTTTTAAAAACCGTCAAAAATTATAACAATACGACTATATAATTATAATATAATGTATTGAAAATAAAATAATAAAATAATAATATATGTAAAAATAGTATAATTATAAAACTATAGTTTTTTAATTTAACATTTTGGTTTATATGCTGCATTAATCATAGAACTCTGAATTGCACATGATAAATGCCTACGTAAAATTTGTTACTAGCCTAAAATCATCTCTTAGGAACAAAATTGTCGTATCTGTAAAACCAAAAATATTCAAAAACCTTATTCAGTACCACAACACTCCCTCTGCCATATTAACCACATATGCGGCTTTTGGCTGTTTTCAAAATTAAAAAGCTAGTAAGTTAGTAAGCTGTAAAAACAAAATTAACAGAGGTACTAAATTCATTGCAAGAAAAGAATTTCTAACAATATTTCAACTAATGAAAAATAAAAATGGAACAATGTATTAAACATGGAGGGGAGTATATAGAAGGGGACATTTTAACTATAAAATATTGTTAATACCACATCTCATATGCATACGTAATGCTTTTTTTATTATACTATACATCCTGTAAAATGTATATAATAAGTCACAATTAAAAATATTACTTGTTTTTTCTTAAAAAGCACTCCTATTTTTCAATTTTTCACTCCTATATATGTTGGCTTAAGTAGCTACGGATTCATCTGTGATACAGTGATATGGCAACAAAATTGTGTAACTATTTTTGGTACATTTATTGAAATGGACTGCCATATGTGTTTAAACACTTTACTCTAATATTCATGGTACATGCACAAAATATAATAATATATCCTGCAGACCGGAAGATAAGTGATAACCACAGATATACTGAAGCACATTATATTTTCATAATTAAACTCATTTTTTTTTATTTTTACCAAATAAATAACCTAAGGAATGTTTTTAAATTATTAAGTAAAGAATACATACAAATTCAAATTTGCCTTTCTTGTCCATCTTTATTTAACAAAAATAAATGATAAGCCAATATTTCATTTGATGACAAAAGTATTTAAAATATCTACAATTGTTTATTTTTTATATTGTTTTATTATGTCTTTATGTTAGTACGATATTAAAATTTCTATTTTTTTTTTTTAAATAAAGTTAAATTTAATATAAAAGGATGAATAAAAACTTGTAATTTACATTTTAATATCTTGAATATTGAGTATATATATGTATATTAGTAATAATTAATTGTTGAAATGTGGGTAAATGGGGTAACATTAGAAGTATAAATATGTGGTGCATTTTAATATTTAATACGGATTCTAAAATAGATATTATACATTTAAACTATTTATTATTAGAACATTGATTTAACTTACTTGATCATAGCTAAAATATTTGCCATAGATTCAACTACTTTGATCAGAGTCATTTCATTGTAAACACGAGAATGTTCTTTGAACATTTTTTGGCCTAACTCAGTTTCATTCCCGGGCTCATTATAGTATGGTTCATTAACTAATATCAGTCCTGCAATAATAACATAAACTATTAAGGCTTAAATTCATTATTATCTATTAAGTCAAAACTAAAATATATTTTTATCACCTTGTATTGATACTAGAATCTGTAATAGGTTAGATTTAAATGGTACCCAAACTTCGGAACCTTCACCATGCCAAGTGCCTAAAAGGCTAAGACATACTTTGCCGTCTTCATATAAATTTGGATTTAATCGATCATTACAAAAACTATAATAATGGCATAATGGAGGATTTAATGGATAACCGGTGGGTATTTTTAAATCAAACATAAACAAACCACCAGCATAAGGAGTTTTTTCTGGCCCTCTAATCATTACAGAAAACAAATCCTAAAATAAGAGCACACAATAAAATCATAAACAGAGAAATTATATAATTTTTTCAAAAACTTAATTATAATTTAATTTTAATAATTCATTATTTTTATTACAATAAAATTGAATAATATGATTTACCATACGATTTTCAAATGTTTTCACCCAAATTCCAGATGGTAAACTTCGTTTAAGTACTTGAATGTCTTGGAAAATCTTTTTTAATGTTAATGAATCCATATCAGATTCAATAGCTACATATTTATGAGAATTATCTAGAAGTGTTTCCATCAATTCAAATACTGTAAATTAAAAAAAAAAAAACAGTTAATGATAGACCAAAGTTCATTTTATTCACGAATATAAAAAATAAGTACTTAAATAAAACCAAATTCACAAAAACTTGTAGTCATTTAGTAATAAATCATTAAAATTCATATTTGATAATAATAAAAGTAATTATTTTGTGCATTTGGGGATTTTTTTGTCTACTCAAATTATCCATAGTAGGTATTCAATTTATAAGTATAAAATATTGGTATATATTAAAATAAAATACAAATATTAAATTACTATTTACATATTTAAGAAACTTTTATATAAAAATAATAGCAGTTAAAAATAGCATTAAAAAAAAAAAAAAAAATTATGAACTAATAAGAAATCAAATTTCTACAGTCTATGAATGAAACTAAATTTAGTGTGTTAAATACAAAAATAATATTAAAACATGTTGAATCTCAAAAATATTATATTTATATGTTATCAACATATACTATGAGATATTTTCAATTTTGAATGAAGCAGAAAAAATATCCCGGAAGCGTTAAAAAATTTGGTGTTAGAGACCAACACAAAAATAAATTGGACGGAAAAAAAACTAAAAATTATATACCAACCAAATTTACAGAAACAAGAACAATAATAAGTGTCATAACACTATGAAGAGATATAATAGTACATGTTCTATGTCATATTAAAGAGTTAAATCACAGTATAATGGAATGTGCAATTGAGTAACAAAAACTAACAAGAAGAGCACAAAACATATAAATATCTCAATTTTACATGATACAGTAATCCATAGCATCATGTAAAAAATGGTCAAAATGAAAAATAGAGAATGAAATAAAATATTGTAAGCCAACGGTCAATAAAAAAAATATAACTGAATATATTTTAACGTCTGTTTAAAAAATTGATTATGGCAGATAATTAATTTATAATTATTTAATATTATAAAATAACTAGTAAATTAATAATTTTATCATCTGCCTATAAAATTTGTTATGATGGATAATTATTTGGTTATCAAAATTAATATTTAAAATAATATTATCAATTAAAAAAGAATAAATGATGACATTTTTAAAATCATTCTTGAATAATAATTATTGTTCTTTTATTTATCAACAAAAATTACAACATTTTTTCTAATTTTTTAATTAAAATTTGTGTGAATTTGGTGACAAGTTTCAAGACCATAATTTAAAAAAAAAATTAAAATACCATAATTAGGTATTGGATAAAAAAGTAAAATAATTTTACTATACAAAAAAGTCATATTAAAAAAAAAACTACAATTATTTGGTAAGTACAAACTATTAATTAATTATAAGAAACACATTTGACATTTTACCTACTACATTAGTTTAAAATAAAAAATATTCGCCAAATTAATATTTGAATTAATCTAGTCATTTGATGTGAATATTCAAAGTGCATTGAGGAATTTATATTAGATTAATGCAATTTAAATGTACAATCTATCTGTTAACTACAATTAATTAATTATTAAGAATTCTGATTTTTGTGTATGTATATATAGCTGGATATAATCTAAGATGTTATTAACATTATAAACAGGTGCAGATTGGCAAAGAAATATTAATATGGTATACATACATTTTTTTGACAAAATATTGAAAATCCAAAACCTATGCCATTTTTTCAAGACTACATCTTAACTTTACAATTTTCCTGTAAAATAAATGAATAAATTGTTTTTGAAATCTATATAAGTATAATTTATGTTGAATACACATATAAAATTACATTTTGGAATTGGTGCATGTTCACTACTAATCAACATTGTGAATGTCATGATTCTAACAGCAACACATGCAACTATTTGAATTTATGTTTAAGTATTTAGGACAGAAAATAATATTTGAAAAAAAAAATAGAAATATAAAAATTAAAGAAACACATACTTATCCTCATGAATAAAACATAATTTTCCATTCTAAAAGTATCTATATTATTTATCTTTATTTATTACACTAAATGTAAATTTTATTATTTAAGATATTGTACCTATTAATAGGTACCTATTTAAATTTACAGTTTACGACTTCATGACTGAATGTAATTATTAAAATGTTATAACTTATTATTTAAATTAATTTTGAAAGAAAAAAATATGATTGAACTTTAAGTAAGCATAATTAATAATTAATTTAAAAGTATTATATAAACAAAAAATATAAAATTACGTATTTAAATTAATCTGTAACTAGTAATTGGCAGTTGCATGTTTTTACTAGAGTATCTATTGGGGTTATTTATATTTAAACATACATATAATATAGGTACCTAATTATTGATACATATAATATATTTAAAAAAATAAAATATTAGTTTTTAAATTATTCAGGACTAGAACAAAACAAAATTAAATTAATTTTTCTTAATTATAAATTTAGTATACAAAAATTCGAAATTTTTATAATTATAACGTACATTGTGAATTACAATAGCTTCAATGATATCAGATTACGTCCTATACAAGAGTAATACACCTTTACTAAATCTTGTATACCATGTATAATATGACATTTTATCTGTTCAATAATTTAGTCGATGTTATCGGTAGGGTTATTATTAATGACTAATACTCATGCAAGTGTAATAGTACAACAAAAAGCGTCTCCTATTTCTATTTTTTGTGATTTTCAAATTGGTTTTTTGGAAAAATGGCACATTTGAAATTAAAATTTTAAACGCTATATGAATATTAAAAAAAATTACGGGTTTTCATTTAAAAATCAAAAGTTGATGCATTTATTTCGTAATTTAAGGGGTGAGTAATTATTTAAAAGAATCCTCAAATGTGCGTATTGTCATCTAAATAAATATACAAAAATAAGAATTCAAAAAAATATACTAAGGAGGGAGAAATCTGCAATGTTCCATATTTTTTGAACATGCTGTACATATTTAACATATAATTTAGAATATCCATATTTATAAATAAATAAATCCACATCACTATTTTAGCTTGTATTTCATATTTATATAAGAGTAGATACACAAAATTTATAATACGTATGTTAATAAATTATTATTACTTTTTAAATATTGATAAGTTATAATCATTTTAAAATGAGCAAAACATAAAATTAGAATATATTTTGGTGTTTTGAGTTATTTTTCATTTATTGAAAAAATTCAGGCTTTGAGTAATGGGTGTAACATAATAAGCATGTCGCAAACCGGATGGGAATCGTTGGATTGGATCAAAACGGAAAAAAATAATTTAACATAATTTTAAATGAGGCCCCACACACCAGGTCGGATACATTACGTCGGAACGGACCAGAACGTTGAATTGACCAACGAATATATTTTGACAAATTCCGAAACGTTACGAACGATTTTGCAGGTGTAATAACATATTATCCAACGTAGATATGTATATACAATGCGTAAACGCAAATGATACAATGTTGTAGTCCAAGTGCTAGCAGCAAGATAGAAGCTACTTTTCGTTTGTACCTAATATTAAAACAACACATATTATATTTAATTATTAAACAATATATGGAACTCAACTTCTTTTTCCCTTGGGGTCGTTCAAGTATTACGTAAGCACCTAGGGGAGGGGGATCTGTCACTCTTATCACTCATTGTGAATAAGTATTTGTAAACACCAACTACTATCTATGGGTAACATTAATAATTAAATAAATTAAAAACTCGTTTCCGTTCCGACGCAGTGTGCTGACAAAATTATTTTCCAATCATGTGTTCTGACACATTCCTGTTTGATCCATTTCGGTCCGACGGTTTCAAACCGGTGTGGGGCAAGCTTTAGTTGTTTAACATGCCTGCAGTTACATACATTGATAAGGTTAACTTTTAATTTCTTTAAATAATACATACCTATGAGCATGTTTGAATATGCGTTTAAAATTAAACTATATTTTGTGTGAGTAATTTAGTGTTTTGTTCACTTTGATACTGTAATTATTTTATTTCAAAATAGAAAGAAGACACAAAGAGATTAATTTCATAAAAGTTGCATAAAATGTATTTTATTATATTATTATCATTAAATACTCCTAGTATAGTATTCCGTATAATAAATATTAAATATTATTTAGCTTATATTTATGATATGAGATTAAATTTCCTATCAATTTTTTCTGCTAGTTGTTGTATTTATATAATTTAAATATTTATAATTACCTCCAGCTTCTTCTGGTTGAGCTATAAGTTCACTTGCAGTAGATTCTTGTTTAATTAACGGAATTACTGAGGTTTTTTCAATTTCTTTTATATCCATATTTATGATATTATTTCCACCGTTGCCTTCATCTTCAATACACATGTGATCTGCCATTAACTTTCTGCATAAATCTATTTGATTCTATAAATAGATTTAATGCGAAAATGTTATATTTTTAAATAATATAAACTAATGTTCACTTGTAAATATATCATTTACTCACTGTATGTATATGCATTTCTGAGACGTCACCTTTTCCTATTAAAATAATGTTATAAATAAATAAGAATAATGTAATATCTTGTCTTCGCCTAATTTTGCTACTTAACATTTGAATTATAATGTTTAGGTTAAATTAAAATTTAAACACTAATTGTGTAATTAAACGATAAGAATATTTTACCTGTTTGTTAAATATTGTATAATATTAAAATGACAATGTTTTAGATTTTTTTTAAATATTTGTTACTCTTTTTTCAAACAAAAATTAACATTTTAAAAAATAAAATTTTACAAAAATGCCCTCTATTTACTTTAAATTTGGTAATAGGTGATTCTACTCAAAATTGAATGCTATAATTCACAAGTACAAATAGCATAATGCTTTCTATATGGTCTATTACAGAGTCAGAGTCAACAAATGTCAAGTATAACCATAATTATAACATTCTCTTATTAAACTATATAATATTACCATTGATTAAGGATAATTTGATAATTATCTTTTCAACCTGATCTTGTGATTGTTCTTTTTCTGTGGTCAAATGTGTAGGGGATTCTAACCTATTAAAATTAAAACATTATTTGTTTAAACCATATAATTTATTATATATTACTGTTTACTATATTTTGTAATAATATATAGTACTTAATATAAGTTTTAGTAATACGAATAATTAATTTTCAATCTATACAGGGTGTTTATGTTTTTAAATTATTATGCGTAGTATATTGAGATAAATGTGAAAATCAATACATGATAATATTTTCTGCAAATTTCTCATACATATTGATATGTTACAATGTTTTTTTTATCATGGCAACATCTGGCAACACTGAGCGTCAAAATGTTAAAAAATATGACATGGATTCGTATGAAAATTTTACAGGAAAAATCTTGGTGTATCTTTTTTAACATTTATCTCAAAATATTATGATTTACAATTCAAAAAGTAAATGAAAATAAATGTCAAAACTTTAAATCATTGTATTACCCCACTGAGTATGTGTATGAATTTTCAGTGTTCATTCTAGGAACTTCCTGTATAGTAAGCATTCGTTTACACCTTAAATACAAATTTAACTCACCCCTTTGTATCTGTAGATAGATCAATATTTATATTGTTAGCATTAAATTGATCATCGATAGAAAATAATTCTTGTGGCACACATAATGTCCTTACACCATTTTCCCATTCCACTAAGATCTAATTAAAATATTTTTATATTATATTAATAAAACATACAACAATAATTATTTAACAATGGTAATAGTTTAGATAAATTACCTTGCCACTAGGCCAACAACTCTTAACAATTCCATAGTTGGAAACATTTGTATCTGTGCCTGTATTGTAATCAATGCGCATAATGACACTTTCATATCTAAAATTGTATTCTGGGTGTTCACATAAATCATATAAACTGGAATTAGTCTTTTCTGTAGGATTTGGTCTGAAACAATGGTTATATAATATTTAGATATTGGTTTTAAGTAATAATAATTTATCTAATTCATACAATGAAAGATTTTCAGGGTTATTTTTGAACCATTGTACACAAGCAGTACGTCTTACGCGATCAACAGATTCAATAACACCATAATCATTAGATGATGGTTTTGTTTCTCTAACAAAATCACCAGGAAAATTTTCAAAATCATAATTTTTTATTGGGTAAAGATCAGCAGAAGATATTCCTGTTTCTATAGTACCATCCTACAAACAGAAAATATAAACATTATAACACTTATTATAATATACAAGCTATTTACAGACATAATCAGTGGCGCAACCAGGGGGGGTTACAACCACCCCCCCCACCCGAAATTTTTTTTAAAGTTAAATTTCAAGTGTAGATTTACAGTAGAACTGTAACTTGTCATGTTATTGTACAGTTTTTAATTATTATACGTATAATTAATGTGCTTAAATAACCATTATATATATTAACCATAAAACATTCGATGTATTCTATGTATCTATTCTGTGTATTAATCGTGGACACAATGACTGATAATATCTATACGGAATTAAAAAATCTAGTGCTGATTACTATTTATTTTACATCAAATGAAACTTAAATAATATAATTTAAATAATGAGCAATAATAAAAGAAAAGATGGAACTATGTTTTCAAAAAGAAAACTAAAACAGAGGTATCTTCAGAAGGTGATCCAGACGATCCACCTTCTGTATCTCCCGAAAAATCGTTTTTGGTAAGTACCTAATATTTAAAAAAATACTTGATAGGAATATTGTAGTAGGCTTTACATCAAACGAAACTATAACAACGTTTTATACTGAATTGTTCACACACTCAATATAAATGATCAGATTAAGAGGATGTCAACACAAATCAAAATCCTGTGGAAAACCATTACACTCATTTCAAATTCTATGCATTGTAGAACTATCGTAGAATATGTATTTTTTGATAAAAAAAATAATGGTGAAATCAGAATTTGGCGATCGAATTGGGTTTTAATGTTATATCGAATTGAAATTTAGCGATTTTACGTTTCGTTTAAAACGTTTATTCTTTTATTTTCATAACAGCAGTTTGTAGCACAGTGGCAGCCAATGATGCTTTTATGCTTGAGGTTTCGGTCCAATTCCCTATAATTCCATATGATTTTTTGGAATTTTTTCAACTTTTTTTATTTTAGTCCGTATACATTTTTTCTATAAGAAAAAGTGCTCCGATCGTTAACTACAGTATTGTCAAATATATCTAAATATATCTGCTGAAACTTCACTCAGAAACGTTTTTTTTAAAAAAGAAATAATTTATCATTGCTTTCAAATTCAAGATATCCACCACCAGTATCCTACCCAATAAAGCGAAATGCTTCCACCCCTTACTGACCGGCTATTTTATTATACATAGAATTTTAATTTATAAACATTGTTTCTTCATTTTTTAAGTCATCACTCATACTAAATTATTAAATGTTCTAGAGCAATATAATATTATATTGTCTAAAATAGTATTTTTGAATATTTGAAAATTACTACTAGAGAACATTATAGATTTCCTCTAAATATATTCTATAATCATTATTTTTTTTTATGTATAACCCCCCCCCCCCCCCCCCCGGAAAATAGATCCTAGTTGCGCCATTGGATATAAATGTTTATAGAATAGAATATAGACAAGGCTGTGAAAAATATAGAATACATACCTGCCATAGAACATCAACGATATGTTTGAAGTATATTGCCTTAACAATAACACTAGAATTTGGTTCAACAGAAACTTTGCACATTTTAATTAGAATACGCTTTGCGACTAATAATTCCCTCATACAATAAGTTTTTAGTCTGTTCAATTGAAATATGGAACTATAACCTAGTAACAATTTATAATTTAGATAATATAGATACAAACATACATTATATATATATATCAAAAATATATAGAACAATATACACAATATATGAGATAGTTAGAAACGTTCTACATCTACTTAAACTTTTAACAAATTTTAATTGTTTTTTATATATAATATGTTATATAAAATAAGTCATATAAATAGAATTTTTTTTATATAAATCTTAAGATTTATTTACGTAGAGTACAAATTTTGTTTTTTAAATGGATAATTATTTTAATACAGAACATTTATAGGGTAATTAGTTTTGAGTAATTAATTTTGATGTTTAAATCAAAATACTCAACCCAAAAATGTGTATTTATATGTCCTCTATTACACAACTCGAATTAAATTAAAATTTGAGAGATATAGTGTGTTTCTAGTTGTCTCAAACACTGTATAATAATATGAAGAAAACCTTATTACAAAAGCCCATATTATAAAGTGATCATGGAAAAAATATTTAATTAAAATCTTATTTGTTATTGTAGATAAGTGGACATGTTTAAAACCATAAAGTTTAATACTTCAACAAAATTCTATTTTACTTTCTAAATTTCTATATTAATCAATGGGTAGATAATACATAATCAACAGAAATTTTTACATAGTTTATTAGTATTTTAGATTCTGATCTTATGTATTTGTATATGTATGCTCCGATGTATTTGTTTTGAATTTTGAATTACAATTTTATATTTGTAAACACTTTTACAGTCAGATGGAGTAAAGTTTTATGACATAAAAGTTTTTAATGGGAAATTCATTCTAGTTGGTACTTAATAGAGGTTATCTATCTAAGTTGTTTTTAAAAGTATAAAGAAAAACTAACTTTTTTAAATGAAATAACATGAAAAATTATTTTAAATTAGAAAATAACAAACAAACTTTATTGGTCATAGTTATCAACTGTATATGTAGGTGATATCAAATACGTACATAATATTTAAAACTGCCAAAAAATACTGAAAATTATTATAAATTGGAAAATTAAAATAATAGAAATTTGAAATTTATACTAAATATTTAATATAGTATTATGTATATTGAAGTAATTTTTATCACTCATATACTCATATTAATTACATCAAATATTCGCTCAGAATTGTTTTATAAAATGCAATATATCCACCACCAGTATCCTACAAATGTGCTTCCACCCTTTTCTACCCAACATAAAAAAATAACAATAATAATAAAAATACACTGTTAAACTAATATAACTTTAACTCTGTCCAAAATCTAAAAATAAAATATTTTCGAAAACATCTTGAAGACATTATTATAAGAAAAAATTGTTAATTCAATTTTAATTTACTTTTAAATTATTAATAATTTAAATATGTTGTAAATTGTTTATTTTAGCAATACAATAAAGTATTGATTTAAATTTAAAATTATTTGTTCATTACATATTGTATATAGAATTATATTACTTTTGTTTTTAGAAGACTTAGACTGTGTAATATATTTCCTGATTCCTCTTTTTTTCATTTTTTGTTTGTTTTTGACAGGAATCTTTCGCTTTGGTATACCTATATAATATTATTTCCAATTTTGTTAATAAATACCCAAAAACAATATGTACATCATAAATATAAAATTAATTTACTGTTTTTTAAAACAGTGATATAATATTTAATATTAAATTACTTTAAGAAAATACTCTAAATTAATTAACCATTAATCAATATTTAACTACGACAACACTATGATACTAAAATGTATAATATAATATAAAATATACAATAAATCTTTAATTGTCCAAATTGTTTGATCAAATAAAATTCATACTCATATAATACTTACCTAGAAGTTTTCTGAGATGTCCTTTTTTTTTTAATTCATTGGGTAAAGGCTTAAGTTGAGTATCAATATCTTTAGCAAACTCTTTCACTGTTATCATATTATCATTATTATTGATCAGATACCAATATGTATCACCAATATTAATATGACGAGGATTAAATAAATCAAGAACTATTAATCTAAAAGTATTAAAATTATACAATTTTAATTACACAAAATATACTACTAAAATATACAAAACAATTTTAATTTGTTATTTACTTTTTCAATTTTTCTCCAAAAATTAAATTGTCTGGATAATCATTTTCACATTGTATTGTTGTACTTAATGCTTTACATTTCCAATTAACTTCTACTGCTACTAATGAAACTGTCATAACATGAACTATAATCCACTAAAAATTCAATCCAAAGAAAATTAAAATAATTAATATATATTTAAGTAATAAAAGTAAATTTATTGTATATTTTAAAAATTAAATAATATTGACAACCTTGAACAAACGTGATTTTTCTTCAATTTTCAATAGACAGTCCATTAATTCATTTGTATAAATAAATTTTTCTTTTTTTAAATCTTTTAGACGAATTTTTAATTTTTGTCCACTATAATATAGATCTTTATAAGCTGAAAAACTCTAAAATGTTAAAAATAAATTATTTTTGTATTATTGGTAGATTTTCATGTAAAATTTTAGATTTTAGAGAGTTAATTTTTTAGTGGAAAATGTTGACCATAAAATTAAGAACATCTAAAATATTTATGATATACAATTTATAAGATTTTGATTTTGATTATCTGAAAATCTCCACACATTAATTATTTTAGTAAAATATAAATATAATAGAAATTTTCCATTTATTATATTCATATGGATAATAATATATTATAATAGTTATTGATAATATATTATTTATTGTTTCTTTTCAGGTTTACATTTATTTAATTTCAAGGGTAAACAAATTTTAAATAAATATTATAATTTTCATAGACATTTTTTAAAATTGGTGAGAAAAATCAATTTTTTTAAATGTAAAATAATAGTATCAGATTTTTTTTAGTAAAATAATTAGTTGTTTTAAATGAAAATTTTTTAATACAATGTCATGTCATTCTAACCATATTTAATAATGAAATTGATATAACATTTTAATTTAATTATATATTTTTTAAACAATTAAGAATAATTGTATTATACTATATATTTATTTAATTTAATTTTTATATTTAATTTATCAAGTGTTGTTTACTCGTTTTATAATGAGTCTTGTATAGAAAATTTCAAGAAAAAAACGGTTTTTTTACATTTTAAATTTCTATATAGGTTTCAAAAGTATATTGTATATATAGTATATATGTATATATTTATACATGGTCCAATGTGAGTTATATATTTTTATATATTATTTATTATTATTATATTTGCTTAAACATATATAGATACAAACAGTCCTTTGTTTTACATTCCTTTGATAATTTAGTTAATCAAAAGGTGTTTAATTATGTTGAATTATAATATATAATATCTTTATATGTTAATATATAATATATTTTTGATAAACTTATATTATTATTTTTTTACTGTTATATAGGAGAAATAACAAATAAAAATGTCATAGTTATCTATTAATAATTTTTCTATATTATAATACCCAAGGTATGTTCAAAATTGTTTTACAAAATGTAGTTCATTGCTTTTAAATTAAATATTATATTTTAATATACTATCAGTATCCTACTCAATGAGCGAAGTGCTTCCATTCCATACTTGCCATATTTCTTTTGTTTTGATGTAATATAAAAATAATTTACATTCGTTATAAAATAAGCATATTGAGGAAGCACAGTAAAAGTCATGAGTTTTCTTTTAATGAAAACTTATTAGAAACTTTGTTTCTGCAATAAATGTGTACTGCACTATTCACACAGAGGGCCTTATTTTGACATGTATAATAACCGCAGATATGTAAAACATTAGATAGCTGACTTGTTAAACAATACCATATGGGACATTGATGCCGACGCCAATTGCATGGTAGTCAATGTTATTGATTATTATCCATAGTATATATATTTTATATATCTGTGCAAAAATCAGTTAAAATTTGTTATTCTGTAAGTATTCTTTTGAAATTTGAATACATAATATTTTGTACTTTGAATTAATTAAATTAAAAATTTAATTTAAAATCAATTTAAAAATTATTAATTAAGTATATATAAGTTTTTTGAGAAATAATACTGTTAACTAATTCATTTTTAAAATATTTCACCAGCTGAAAAATTTGGAATTCACTTTTGAGAAGATATTATCTTATAAAGTCCTTCACACATAAAGTGTTTCTGTTATATATAGGATGAAAAAGTTGATAGGTTATTCAAAATTATATCAAACTTACTATTCTCGGATTTTAATAAGAACTCAAATCTTGCTTTGCTCGGGTGTAATGGGTTTCACACAATTATACAAAAATTATATATAATAAAAATATTGATAAATACCTCAATAGTCCAACCACTTTAAATATAATATATATAGGTATAATAAAATATAGTAGGTACCTACTCTGCATAATATGTGAATTCGATCGGACTTATTGTGCTAGAGTTTTTATATATATATGGAAATGTTTATACCTATAATATTTATATGTCAATGAATTATTTCTTACTGAAAATATGATGTTTTAATATAGATACCTAATTGATAAGGTTATTATTTAAACATTTACTATTATGCATATGGCGGCTGGCTTCAAATGATATCGTCAGTTAACTATTTAGTGTTTTATAGATCTGTGGTAATAATTCTAACAAATATAATTTTTAAAATTTTATAATTTATCGTTTTTTTCAAATTCAAAATACTCAACTCATAAAAAAATTGAATAGTGAAATAAACATAGTGAGATATAAAATTATCTCATGTAATAAACAATAAAATAAATTAAATAACTATTGATAAAGTTATTTTTTCTGTAATATATTTAAAAAAAAAATTAAAATAAATAATTACTTACATCACTTTTAGAGCAACTAATGAATTGTAATCTATTTGGATCATGCATTGTAAACACAGATCCATCTGGTGTGCAAAATGTAATTTGATAAGATACGACAAAAACTTGTCCTACCCATGATTCATAGAAAACCACAGAATTGACATCGAGTGGCTATAATAAAAATATTAATTAATTATTATACCAATAATATCATATCAATTTTTAAGAGGACAATATACTGTAGAGTTTTGTATACTGACCCCTGAAATTTATCTAATGGGCAACATAGAAAAAATAATACTAAAGATTAATTACGGCATACAAGATAAAATTTTAGTTTAAATTAAAAATATATTTCTAATCTATTTTTTTTTCTAGGATATAATGAATTTCTTATTTCAGATTTTCAGCAGATCAAAGAATCTATTTGTTTTACAATGATATGTTTTTTGATGAGTGTATGTATAGAATTTTTCAATTAGAAGAAGATGAGTAGTAATTTTGGAATAAAAAGCTGTAAATTCAACCTAACTGGTACTTAAAATATAACAAATACAATTTTTATAGTAGCCTTTTATCGTTAATATTTTTATGTTGAAATACCCAAGCTCTGTTCAAAATTTGTTTATAGAAAAAAATTATTTATCATAGCATTCTAATTCTATATATTCACCACCATTATTCTACCTGATAAACAAAATACTTCCACCTCTTACTGATCAGATTTTTAAAATACTTTCTTACAAAAAGTATACAATATATACAGCATTAATTAATTAATTATTTTTTTAAAACAACTAATTTTTTAAATAATATCTGACAAAAATGATACATATTATGTCGTTCTTATTTTCCAACCCAATATCGTTTGAATTTAAGTGTTTACATATATTCTAAAATAAATATTTGGTATAGGTAGTGATTTTTCATAATACTTATGGGATATTTATTATATAGATATCAGCACAAATTGTCTGTTCATTTTAATTTAATATAAATTTTAGTTGTAAAATAAAACAATTATTCAATGAATTATAATGCTAAACAATAAATTTTGAAAACAAATTAACTTAACCATTAGGTATCAATATAAAAACTTAATTAAGGAATGTTTTTTAATTTATATATACTTTTACAATATTAATTTTATACAAATGAAATACATACTTTTGTGTAAATTAAGTTTTCAAGCCGGATATTTTCTACTATTTTGTTAGTATTAAGTATTTTTACTGTGGCATATATATTAAAATTAGTACAATATCCCAACTGGCTTTGCTTACTGTCACCAACTCTACGTACCGTACTACCATGGTGAAATGTCCGAGATTTTAATACAACCTATAAATTTAAAACAATAATAATTAGGTAGTGTTTAAAATCAATAAACTAAGCAAATATATTTTTTTTACTACCTACATAATAAGTGTAATAAAGAATAATGATTAATGAATCATTATTTTATGACCGAAAAAGTATTTTTTTTATACCTATCTCTTAATTTAATTAAAAATAACACGCCCACCTTTCTGATATAATTTATGGTTAACTTCCAAAGTGTATACAGTTAATGATCATGTGAATTCTGTGTATAAGATAATATATATATATATATATATACATACTTTTTCATCCGAGATAAGCTCTTGTTGCCCACTTGGATACCACTTTACTCCTATTTTATTTGGTTCTATTCTATAAACCAATCCATACTTCAAACAGCCTGTCGTTGAAGATACTTGATCTCCGCGAAAGAATTTTTGATCTTCAATTTCCATTATATTATAGTATATATATATATTCGTTTATTATTATACGAATTTAATATATTATAATTGAAGTGGAATAAGTGAAATTGAGTTAATCTAGTGTGTAAAATGTAATATATAAATTCTAATACGATAAATGTAGTATGTTGAAATGTCTTACCGTGAGTAACCGTTTTACTTAATGCTCATATAAAAATTAATTTAAACATTCTATGATATATCCTTATTCTATGATTCTAATCAAACATCGTGATCGTGAACATTACATAGAGCCAAAAAAGGTGAAATTAATACAAAAGTTAAAACATAGTTACGAAATCTGCTCCGTAATTTTTTTCTAGATTATTGTTTAACCTTTGAGGTTATGTTTATAATCAATTCGGAAAATGTGGATGTATCCCCCTATTGTATATTTTTTAGCCAGTGTTGCCATTTAAATAACACAATATTTTATTCCGTCGGTACTCTGTAAATATAACAATACTGGACAAGTTAATGATATTTTTTAACTCAGTTAAATTAGGTGATGGGAAAAAATAGAAAAAGATTATAGTTAAATATATATAATTAATGAATCAGTTAAGCAGAAACAAATTTACATAATAACTTAACTTGTATAATATTTTTTACGAGTCAATACCACATTTGAGATATATCAGTATATAATAATTTTATTAGGACTGGAATTTATATGTAATACAAAACCAAAAATATGTACATAAATATATAATTAAAATGGCCAAAATATGTAGTAAAAAATTCAAGATATGTAATACAAAAAATGAAAAATATGTATTATATTTGAACTAAATACATTATTATTACCTATAATTCTTTAACATACAATTTTTTTTAATACAATTAATACAATTTTGTATTGGTATTATTAAAATAATAAAAATTATTAATATTGAAATAGTTAAATCAAATTAACTTTTTTTAAATTTTCACAAAATACAACTTATTGTTTTTAATTTTTAATCATTGCAAAGTAAAACAATGGCAAACCATAAAGTGTTTTAAATTTTCAAAATTGAAACTATGATGATTTTGTCTTAATACTGACTTATAACTATCTACTAAAGGAACGTTCCACATCACAAGATGTTATTGGTGCATACTTCATAGCTGTTATTTCACTAGCCGAAAAATCGAGCTCCATTGTGTCTTCATTCTTAATACCACAAAGAATGTTTCCTATGTATTTAATGATCTTCAGTCCCGAATTTTTATTTAAAACTGAGTTAATTTTATTCTTTAATAACTCAGCTGTTGGTCCTTCCGTTCCATTAATTTTTGAAATTGATAAATCAATAATTTTTAAGCTTGGTAATCTTGGTATTTTCTAGCTTTGATATTGATTCACCCAAAAAAACTAAAATTAGACACAATATATGATAGTGCAGATTTTATATTGGGCCTCTGAAAAATTTCTTTTGCCTTGGAAATTGATGCTGAGTGTTCAAAATCCAACATAGATACTATATTTTTAATTTCTTCATAATATTTTTCGGCTTGTAACCATGTCCCCCACCTTGTTATTATCGACTCTAGAGGAAGCGGGATTTTGTTATTGATTTTTAACAATATGATTCGTGATAAAATTTCTGAAGAGTTTCAAAAATGTCAATATTTTTTGGTTATAGTAGATGAGACATAAGACATTGGTAAAATAGAATAAGTATCAGTTATATTAAGATTCTTTTTAGATGGTGTACTCTATGAACGCCTTATGTGTTATCGTGTAGCAGAATCATTATGTGCTAGTTCTCTATTCACCTATATTAAAAAAATACTTACTAATAGTAATATTGATATTATGAAATGTCTCTCAAACATATGATGGAGCTCATGTTATGAGTGGAAAGATAAATTGGGTTCAAGCATTGTTTCGCAAGGAAGTACCTCAAGCGATTTATACACATTGTTATACCATAGACTCAATCTGGTTCTGATGTTTGCAAGAATGTTATAGGCGTATATATGTTTTATGATGTAGTAGAGAATTTATATATATTTGTTTCTGATTCTTCTATACATTTGAAATTTGTAAATATTCAAAAAGTGATGAAATATAGCCCTATTTTTGAGCTTAAAGTAATATGTTTAACACGGTGAACTGCACAAGTTTTTGCATATATATCATTAAAGAAAGCACTTTGTCCTCTTCTGGTTTTATTAAATAAAATCATGTATGAGAAAGGCTATAGAGCAACCGAATCAAAAGGTCTACTTCATCAGTAAACTTTATTTTAAATTTAGTAATGTTCTGTGATATATTACAAACATTTAAGCAAATGAGTAATTATTTACAGAACATAAATGTAGAGATGGCTGAATGTTTAATCTTAATAAAGTCTAAAAAAAAAAATTTTCAAAGTATGAGAACTGATGATCCAGAAAGCAAAACTTTTAATTTTAATAAAATATTTCTTGAATCCATTGCTATTAGTAAAGAAAGCAATATAACGATAACACCCAATTAAGTTTTTAAAGAAAAAAGAACAAAAAAGATACCAGAAAAATATAAACAATTCATTTTTACAGAAACAAGTTCTTTAGAAAATAATCAAATATTATCTAAAATTGATATAAGACTTAGATTATTTGTACCTATACTTGATTATATAATTGAAGAGCTTGAAGATAGGTTTACAAATAATTCCACTATATTACCATCGATTTCATACTTGCATCCACAGAATAATAAATTTTTAAACTATGATAATTTAAAACCTTTAGCTCTTCATTATAATTTAGACTTGGAAATGTTGAAATCGGAATTGAAAATTTTACCAATAACAATGAAAAAAATATCAAAAACAAGTTAATGTACAAATTAATACTTTAATGAATCTAGTTGATCTCTTAGAAAAATACAAACTTGCCTTTAGTGAAACGTACAAACTAGTGATTATATCAATAACAATTCCAGTTTTTAGTGCAACATGTGAACGAACATTTTCCTGCCCGAGAAAGTTAAAAAATTATAAGAGGAATCGAATGACAAATGACAGATTAGTTCAACTGTCATGTATAAACATAGAAAAAAGATTGCAAAGACTCTTGATTTGGATGATTTTGTTGAAAGATTTTCAAATAATCATAAAAATAGAAAAATCATTTAATTTTAATTTTAGTTTTTAAGTGTAATAAAACAATTTATTTATAAATATAGTTATATTTATATTGTTAAGTTACTTATGCCATATCTGTATAATTATTATCACATGTATCTTATAATTTTATGTTCATTGTAATACTATCCTATCATACATATACATTTCATAATCTATTTATTAATATAAAATAATAAATTAATATTCAAGTATAAATGTTTGGTAGCAGGATCTACAACTCGATGAATGAATAATACATACCTAAGATAAAAATACAAATCCAAAAGTACTAATAGGTATTGTTTGTTATATATTTTTATTATTACTATTGTAGATAACTATAGTTAAAAAAAAAACTATTTTCAGATACCTAATATAAAAAGAACTTATTTATTTTTAAATAAAAGTGTATGTACTAATAACTAAATAGTAAGTACTTAGGTAGTTGCCATAATTATAATTATATTTTTATGGATATTTTAACTTTTAAAAATAAATTACAGTGTTGTAACTAGTAATAAATTAACGATTTGAGTGTTAATTTTATAAAACAACATTAATGGTGTGTAAGTTTAAGTCTTATAGAGAGGGGGAGGTTATAACAAAATTTTAAATTTTGGGATTTACAAATAAATAAATAACTATTTAGGTGTTGAATATCGTGTGTTAATTTTTTGGGAGGGGCAGTAAATAATACTTTTGAGAGGGGAGGTCTAATCCCTTATTCACTTGTGACTTGTAAAATCCCTCGTGATTTAGTGAACTGAAATCAATCCTTAAATTAAACCTGAGATTCTTATAATTATGCTTATGGACCCAAAAATTTTGGCCCACCCAAAAAATATTTTCTGGCTACGTGCCTGCATTCGGAGAACTTTGAGATGAGCTCATCGACTATAAAGTTTTAAAATGTTTGCATGAAAAGTAATTTTTTCACGATATTCAGTGTTCCATTTTTAATTATTTATAAATTTTTTGTGTATTTGTTGGAAGTATTTACGTTTATTAAGTGAATATTTACTTGTATATTCTATTTATACATATGTTATTATTACTTGTGATAACACGTATTATACTTATTATTTTGCCAATGTGTGAGTGTGCAACACCTTAATGGTGAATGAAAATTCGGAAATAATACGTAAGTACCTTTTAATATACTTATAAATAATTTCTGTGTACTGTGGAACCTCTATTTAACGAACTGGACGTTAAATGCATTAAATATAAATGTTGTACCTATATAAGAAATAACATCACATTTTACTGTACTAAAGCATGCAAATAATAATAATATGTATTATGTATAAAATTAACGTCAATAATAGTAGACGATTAGTCGGCGACAATAACTGATTTTGTTATTAATAATAAATAATATTACAGTAATACTATTTAACCAGGTATTACTTAATAAATTACAATAGCAATTACAATTAAAATTTATTATATTGTAGAAGAATAATACAAAATTCATTCATTAAAAAGAAACGTTTTGAATAAAAATTTATTTGTTTCATAAAAGGTTTATTAAGTAGGGTCCCACTATGTTGAAATATTTTATAAATACGTACACGATGTTTATTGTTCAAATTATGAACATTTTAAATATATATTAATAGTACTTAATATTTTATTAATATTAATATTATTAAGATACGTTATTTACAACCTATACAACAATAGGTTTTTGTGAACCAATAAATAATACTTAGGTAGTTGTTGGTTCACGTTGATGATTACAATATATTCGTTGAATTACGTATACGTAAGTAAAAGTGCATAATTTTGTAATTTTGGTTTTAAAATATATATCATTATTTTATAACCTCTCCGTTTTTATAATTGTGAATTTTGTAACGTGTTACTCCTAGGATTGTAAAATGGCATCAACTTCTGCATGTAATTCGTCATACAAGTTAAGAAAAGGTTGTTATATTCCTCTTGTTGGCTACATTTCCAGTCAAATCGCCGGAGCAAAACTACCTTCGAACCGGCAAGTTTTAAATAATTCTACAATGTAAGAGTTGTAAATATTACAACAAAGGCAAGTGCAGCATTAGTGATTCAAGAAGTATCCATTTTTTGGCAAAAAGCACGAACTCCTACCAGAAGAACTGTGTTGATAAATTTTTGAAACTTTATGATGAATGGAAATGTTTGAAGTAAAAATTTGACTAGAATTGCAGGAAAGGAAAAAGAAAGAAGAGATATTTTGTGGAAAGTATGGATGATCTCTTTGATATAGCTCATTCAGATGCTTTTGAACAGATGAAAAATTAAGAAGATAAGAATTTCTTAACGCTACGTGGTCAAAAAGGATGCCCAGGCTCTATAGTTGGTATAGATAAAAAAATAAAATACAAGGAAGAAAGAGCACTGAAGCGCACTGTAATGGAAGCGTATAGGAAAAAAGGACTTATGAAGAAATGGAACAATATTTTCCTACTCGTAAGCTTGATTTATCAGAAACTGATGATCCAACATCAAGTAACCAAAGTAGTGATAGTGATAACCACTGTGAAAATTCCTCTGCAGTAACAGTTCAAGAAACACGAGGTACATTGCAGTTTTTTACTCCCCGTCTATCTGAAGTTTTCGATAGATGCAAAATTACTGATAGAAATAGGATTTACATATTAATAGCTGCTGCAGAAGCTTTCAGGCGTGATACTGAAAATCTTTTAATAAATAATTATTATTTTCAACGCCTTCGAAAAAAATATAGAGAAGAAAGATTTACAGATATTCAGTACAAATTTAGAAATATTGACTACCAAGAATTAGTGTTACACTGAGATGGAAAGCTGCTCCCAGCACTCACAGGCATTGATATTGTTGATAGACTAGCAATAATTGTAACTTTTCAAGGCAAGGATCAATTGTTAGGAAAAGAGCAAGCTATGGCAGTTTACCAAGCGGTGGAGAAGCGAACCCGGACATCTCGCCGCCACCGACTCGCCGCCAGACACTTCGCTCGATTGGTGTCATATACCAAATTAAAACCCGTGAAATTTCCTACTAAATGATAAAAAAAAAACCGTGTGCACACTTGCTGTAATAGAGAAAACTCGTATTCAAATTCAAGTATACCAGCAAATAATAGGGTGGTAGTGTAGTGTGTATAATACGTAATGAGAGTAATACACGTTTTGACTTTTAACTTTTTAAATGTTTGTCACAATCTTAATTATTGACTTAGGACCTTGAAATTTTAATGGATGATAGGTATAGTAGATTTTCGGGCGTTCAAATTTTGTAGCGATTGGTCAATTTTGAAAGTTTAACACAATTTTAAGGGGTTCTATATAGTCAATTTGAATAAGTTTTTGCAAAATTACAATCTACGTTTCGACTTTTTACTTTTAAATTAAAGTTTTTAGTGCACATTAAACCATTAAATATTAATCATAAAATCCGTCTGAGTACTGTTTATAACAAAGTAAAATTATATCTTAAGTCAAACAATATATATTGCACATATTTTTGATAACAGGAAAATTGCTAATTTCTGACATAATTCACTTATATTCCGAATGCGGAATGATGGAATAGGTCGTACCATACATCTAATTAAAGCTTGTAAAATATACTACAGAATAAAAAAAAAAAATAACTGTCCTTGCACACCTTGTAAAAAAGAAAAGGTTATATTTGAGTTGTGTGTATCAGCCAATATGGTGGTAGTCTATAGTGTGTTCAATTATACGTAATGAGAGTAATGCACGTTTTGACTTTTAACTTTTTAAATGTCACGATTTTAATTATTGACTTAGGACCTTGAAAATTTAATGGACGATAGGTATAGTAGGAGATATTTGGGCGTTCAAATTTTAGAGCGATTGGTCAATTTTGAAATTTAAAATTGAAAGTTTAAACACAATTTTAAGGGGTTCTGTATAGGCAATTTTAATACATTTTAAAAATGTCTTATTATACTAAATATGTTGAAAGTTCATTAGAAAAAAAAACCTTTGTCTATACTGTTGACAAAGTTTGAATTCAATTACAACCACATGCATAACACTTTCTAATCTCCTCCGAAAAGTTATATATATAGCACTTTCCTAAAAGGTTTTATCAACAATTTGAAAAAAACATATATGAAATAGATTTTTGAGAATAAAATTAATGTAAAATTTATCAAAAAATGTATTTCAATTCCTTAGTAACAATTATAATTTATTTAATAAAAAAAATCTCATTTATTTTTATATTAATTTTTATCAGCTGGTTCTGCTACTGTTCCCTCTGATCCGGCCGCTGTCCCTGTTAGAACACCATCCTTGCCAAGCACTCTCATTTCATTTAACAGAACTGTTCACAGAATTTTAATTCAATTAATAAATCAATAAACAATGTTTGATTAAAATAAATATGTATTATAAACAGTTGTCTGGTCCTTCAGGTATTATGTAAATAAATCTATTACAAAATCTTTTTCATATGGTAAAGGACCAAAAACATTACAAATGCTAAGTGATACACTTTATGGATATGTATGCTTATTGCTTACAAATGATTTATTTTATAGAATAATTTAAACAAATGCATGTATTTCTGTGTTATTATATTATATTTTTGATTAATGTGATGTAGATTAGGCCGAGTAATTAAATCTTCTCTTTTTAAGTTAATAAAGTTTTGCAAAACAAAGTAAATTTCAAAAATTCAAAAGTTAATAAAATAATCGAAATATCGGTTCTGGTTCCGGTTCAGGTTCTTGGAAAATAAAAATTTCGGTTTCGGTTCCGATTTCGGTTTTTTAAATTTTCAATTGGGTTCCAGAACCGGTATTAACCGGTTCTTAAAAATACCGGTTAATACCGGTATTAACCGGTTCTTAAAAAAAAAAATATCTATTTTACATATTTATGTTTTGTTTATCACAGGAGCAAACACAAAGGGGGTCTTAGAAGTTAAAACCCCCTCCAAAATTCAAGAAAAATGAGAGAATATACACTTACTTGTAACTTCAGAATTTTTCAATTTATTTCAAATAAATTAAATCCCGCGAGATTAAAGCCTAACTCAAAATAGTAATCTTTTAATTTGTATATAAATATGTAAAATACGGGTTACATAGCCGTTTGTATATTTAAAATTTAATTTTTTTAAGCGTGTGTTTACAATAATTTGTATAAAATTATTCAAAAGTCAAAAATACTAATTACCATATAATATGCACCTACTCAAAGATAACTATAAAGTAAAAGAATCAAAATTTTGTTATACATACATAATATAAAGGTACTTAATATTTCTATACATTGCCAATTTTAATTCATTGTGTTATAATTATATAAAATATAAAATTTTATAATTTACAAATATAAAATTAATGTTTTTCAAAAATCACCCTCAGTAAATTTTTCCTGTGTTCGCCTTTTGGTTACAAAAACCATCATAATAACGTAGATACCAATGAACAATGATATTAGATAATAGTAAATAATCATAGATAAAAATAATTAGTATAATCATGAATAATAGGTACCTAACTAACTAATAAACATTAATTTTACACACATTATAGTATTATACCTAAGATGTGTAAATTGAGATACCTACTACGATTCAAAATATTCATACCATATCTTGATTATCTTGTAGTCTTTACATTTGAGTCTTAGTGGTACCTACTCAAAACCACTTTTATTATTGTATTGTGAACTTTTACCTATATTGTGGTATTTTATTTAATTTTACTCTGTAGTCTTTCATTGAAACCACATTTGAGTGGATCCACTGAATTAAATATCAGTGAATTTTGTATAATCACTGTTATCAAATAATGGTAAATTTCCCTTAACACTTTCGAGATGAACCGTACCAATGTAAAAA